>JAPMAF010001375.1:0-11228 GCA_026537445.1 Silvatares holzenthali
AACAAATTTGTTACAAAAAATAAGTAAAGCAAAACATAAGCACAAAATAAAATATGTTAAACAAGAAAATATATGAATAAGAAAAATAATAATAGTAATAATTACAAAAAAAAATAGTTAAATGTTAAATAAAGGTGAGGCATGATTGCCTTCGTGCAATCGGCCCTCTAGCTATCTTGCATCTCCTGGGGCTCCAGCCTGTTGTAGCCCCAGGCTGCCCCACTGCCAGGTTATCTGCTGAGGGGACTATATCCACTCCAAAAATGCCCGCACCAGTTCACTGCTTGTACCTCTCTTTCTCTCGTTTCGGAATTTAATTTTCTTGCTGTGGCGAAAAGCAGTGAAGCTCGGCATTCTCCTAGTTTGGAACATCTCTGTCGCGCTACAGTATCTCGGCAGTCTGAACAGTATTCTGTTACAATGTCTCGACAATGCTTTGAATATGTATGAGATGTATAAATGTAGAGGTTGCAAGAAATTATTTTCTTTGCTTATTCATATCAGATATGACCTGTATCTATGTATGTAAAATGATACTGAGAGACATCTCACACACTGAAAGCCTGATATGATCCAATACGAGAAAAACAAAAAGCTTTTCCTTATTTGTAATTAAGAAAGGTGTCTTTATATCTCTGATACTTTTATTACAAAACTTACTTTGTGGTGGTTTGTTAGAAAATATTTATTTGAAAACTAGCCCCAAGCTTCGTTAACGAGCTGAACGCCGCATGGATAGATTATACGTATGGACAGATTTATGGTGTTTGTAGAAATAATGCAGGAGATAACGAGAAAGCGTCAACAAAAGTGGGGCACTTGAGTCAGGGACGCGGCGTGAGCCACACCAAGTCGAGAGCAGGGCATTTCTATTAATTTAGCAGTAATTTAATGAAAATTACCGGTAGTATCTAGTATTAGCATAGTAACGCAAGTGTATTGTGAGAGTGATTCTACGACGGGTCTGGATGGGCAGAGGAATCGTCAGGCGAATTCCCAACTAAGTACCGCATGATTATAGCTAACTTTGACATTCTTATTAAGATCTGTCAATATGTGTTTATTATCTGCCTATTATTATTTGTTGGTTATCTTTGCTCGAGATCTTTTCTAAGTTCTGTTGAAATAATCGAAAGAATATTGCTTTGTAATGCAAGCCTTGAGTAAGGGTGCCTTGTCCTTTCGGCAACAGGAGGGGAGAGGAAAGGAGCGACGGGTAGGAGAACGCGAGAAGAGTAAGCCGGCACATCGGGAACATCGGAGCGAAATCTTTGACGGCATTAATTGTGGCATGCTAAACCATAAGTATTATCTATATCGAAGTGAAACTAACAAATATTGGTTAGAAGCTGAGATTATGTGAGATTTAGATGAGTACGACGAGGCGTCTGAGGACAGTTCTGGAGCATGGGAAACGATCCAGTAACCTCCCTAGGTATAGACAGAGAATTCTGCGACCTCCATACATCGTTACTTGAAGAGATCTCACGGTCGTACCTCCTTATCTTTACGATTAGGGCCTTAAGCCACTAACCGTTCTGGAACTAAAACGCTTGGCACGGATATTTGAACATAACACCATAACCGTGGTGTTGTTGTAGTGAAAGTAAAAAATTCAGGGGGCCAAGGATGCAGTCTCCTGTGCATGGAACGAGTAGGAGAGCCTCAGATAGACATGAAGTATTGGAGGTCATCGGCCCGAGCGAGTTTTGAGGGGCTCGGACTTTAAGCATGAATTAACTGCATGCCCCAGTATATTGTAGAGAATTTTGTTAGTTAGAATAAGTATGTTCATTCGTACTTTGTTAATCTATAAATGCAAACCTTCTGTTCGCGGGTAAACGAACCGTTGTAGTAGAGGATTGAGAAGGTAGATTATTCACAATGTTGGGGTTCTATCACTAGACGATTACACAAAAAAATCACGCTGGCCAAAAATATTTAAAGATTTAATTATGTATTAAATGTACGCGCGTCCAATGTTGCACGCCCCATCCCAAAGTATAGTTTATGCACAAAAATCCTGAACGAGAGATACTCTCCGACGTCCTAATCTAGCGAACACGCGTGCAGGGGAAACAAATGTAATTTTCGTTTAATAATCAATCTCGAACTTCGCTCTTTATTACCATTTATTTAATACCGATTATTTTATTTTATATTTTTATTTAATGCATGGGGGTGTTTCATCACAACTTGAACTCGAGGAAGCTAGGTTATGAGAACTATTCTACTATCGATGTTACTATAACCAATTATATGATATACTCTTTTATCTCATATTGAAATTTGTCATTCGTGTATTTAATATTTATGTAATAGTGTAGTTCTATAAAGACTGTTGTTTTAATTTAAGGTGAACAGATATAACAATCCGTTGGTTGCCAAGACTTATTTCCAAAAGCAAAAACTCGGCGAAATAGAGCAGATCATTGTCACTAGTGTTATCAGTCCAAGCAACTTCTACGTCAGAAAGGTAAGAGATTTTGTAAGAACAATGTGAATATATGCAAGTTGAAGACTTTTGGCTTTGTCCTGTTGTGACATTTATTTATCAACGCTTTGAACAACATTGTCCTTTAAGTTGAATCTGCCACTATGAATAATAATAAATTATAATATGTATTTATACAGTGTCATTTCGTAGACATAGTCCACCACAACGGCACTTAAATCAATGAAAATCAATATGTACCTACCTTATTAAAAAGCTGGTACATAGATGTATTTTACTACTTTGATCAATTTTATTGTTCTGGTTCATTTTACTATACTACCTGAATTATTTCTGTCCATTTTCCAAACTATAAAAAAAACAGAAAGAGTACGCTAATCATACTCTTCTCATCTGTTTAGCAGTTGTTGTATTCCCAAAGAGCCATCTCTCTCATAATCATAAAGTGCTAAAGCAGCGCCCTTGAGGTGATGTTCTCACGAGAAAGGCGCTATATAAGTTATCCATGTCAATAATAATAATACTGGTCCAAAAGCCCTGTGTACCATCGTTCTGAACAAAAAATAATAATCGAATGGAACTATGTCTGGTGAAGTAAATTGCCCTAGTCAAGTGCTTCCAAGGTATCCTTCACAATCGTGCTGGAAGATCAGTTTATTGTGTCTGCATATTCTGCCCATTTATCCTTCAATGTGTTGTTAAAACAGATCAATTGTTGATAAAGTCGGACAGAGATGGTTTGGCTGTTCTAATAACTCACAATACACTACATTTTTCTATTTACACCAATACTAAGTATTTCATTCTTGCTATGAATAGTCCACTTTGGTGTCAATGTGGATGGTTGTTCTGAGTTGCAAATTGATTTCCTTTGTTTTGGGGTTTTCAAAATCTATCCACTTTTCACCTCCAGTCACAACACACCTGGCAAATAAGATTCAAATACTTTTTGCCTCTCAATAACTCTTTCTTTCAGTTTGCATGATACCCATCTTCCTTGTTTGTAAATATTTTCCATGACCGGCAAACGCACAGAAATTGTCGATCCATCAGTATTTAACAATTGCACAAGCTAATCTTCATTGATTAGCGCCTGTAATTCTTCTTTGGCTGACTCGGATAAAGTTGGTCATCGACACTGAAATAATTCCTTTTGAAACGTCAAAACCATTCTCTGCATGATCAGTCGGTGGGAACATTTTCATCTTAAGCTTCTGCGAGCTTTTAAAGAAACTTCAGTGATTGTTTTCTTTAAATACTAATATAAAATGAAAGCATTGCGGGTCTGATACTTTTTTGATTGAATTTTGTAATTTTGAATCAGGTAAACATAATGGTGTTGTTACAAACCCATAAAAACTACATTATAAAACCTTTTACAGATATTGGAAGATAGAAATGACATAGTAGAGCATTGTATGTCAGATGGACTAAATTTTTCACATACTTTGCATAATTCTGTTATTGATACTATTAGTTGTGTATATTTTTTTTTCCTCCTTTCCTTGTTCTTGATTTTTTTCTATTATGTTATTTATCATTGCTTTGTGTGTGATTTTTTTTTATAATTAGTGCTAATACTTCTAATAAATAAATATGTTATTTGTAATGAACCATTTGGTGTTTGTAATATTGTTGGTAATTTTTAATCATCTTCTTTTTAGAGGCACTTGACCGACTATTTTAATAATCTTTCAAAAGAACTTGAAGAAACCTATAGTCTTTCAAACAAAACCGGTGCTATTTATACTCCAAATGAAGGTATTATCTTTTTATCTTAAATTTATCATTTTACATATATCTCAAATTATGCTGTGTTTGAATTACCTTTATAAATTTTCATTTTACTGGTATAAATTAATAGAAGATATTCTCAGTGTTGGGCAAAAACTAATTGAATAACTGATTACAAAGAGTAATCGAGTACCTACTGTAAACCACATACCGTTTGGAAAACAATGTTTTTGAATTATGTGGTATGCGGTTTACAGTGGGTACTTGTAATCGGTTACTCTTTGTAATCAGTAATTCAATTACTTTTTGCCCGTCACTGGGTATTCTCATACTTTTTGAAAAAAATACCTTTCACACTTGCATCTTATTTCTTTTTGTTATATTTTGAATATATTAAGAGTGCTCTAACATTGCATGTAGAGAATAATGCTATGATGATTCGGGAGGCACACTTCTGGATACTGCATAGAGATCAATCTCACACATTCATCACATGGGAATGGAATCAGGCAAATCGTATTAATAGAATACATGATAAAATGGGGTCTATAAGAGGGGAGATAAAGAAGCGTAGTTTGGTGATCATATTGAATTACATAATGTTTATAAAAATTTAGGGAATCCATTATTGTGTCAATGAAATGATCTGAATTTTTTTTTCATTGCGTATATTATTTTCAGGGATGTGTGTGGCTTGCTACGTTGAAGGGAAATGGTGGCGAGCCCGCATCATCAAACTATTGAATAAGAATAATGTGGAAGTATATCTTGTAGACTCCGGGGAAAAACGTGTTATTTCATGGACAGCTGTAAGAAAATTAACTGCAAAATTTTTCAAAATGGATGAATTGGCAAGTAGTAATGAAAATATTTATTATGGTTAATAATTCAAAAATAATTGCAAAGAGTGTGTTATTATTATTAACACATATAATTTATACCCCGCGGTTTTCGTGAGAAAATCACCTCAAGGGTGCTGCAAATTTGTTGTGATTTAATGATACTGCATTTTCGATTATACTCATATTCTCGATTGACTTCTTTTTGTGATTTTATTGAAGTCTTTTTAAAAAAAATTAGGTTAGCTGTTGCAAGTTAGGTGAGATTAAACCTATTGGAGACAACTGGACCCCTCAAGCCACCAACTTCATGAAATCATATCTAAATAATGATGCAAAGTGCTACATTACTGTGATAGCCTCTGGCAGGAGACTGAGGAAGAGAGATAACAACAGGGATTTGGTGTTGTTGTATTTGAATACAGAGGAAGGAGTTGATGTATGCTTAAATACTGAACTGATTAAAAATGATTTTGCTTGCAGGTAATTTATAATATATATAAATTATTCTATCATGTCATTTTCTCCAATATTATATTTATTCTATATTACCTTATTCTTTCATCCGCAGTATCCAGCAACAACAGCAAGTAGTGCAACCGATTTCCATAATGAAACGTCAAGTATCAAATAGAGATACCCCAGCAGAGAAAACTGTAGGAGTCTTAAAACTGCAAGTTAAAATACTATCTGCTGTCTCACCGTCCGAAATTTATATTTCTGTATCTGATGAAAAAGAACTGGAGAGACTCGAGGTAGATTTGCAAAAGTTTTATGAAAACAGCAGTCAATGCAATGTTACATGGAAACAGGGAGATAAATGTGCAGTGTTCTCTCTGAAGGATAAGAGATGGCATCGCGCTATTATAGAGAAGATAAATGATCCCACTGAACTCATCAATGTCTTTCTCAAAGACTGCGCTATAGTTTTAGAAGTCAACGGAAGTTGCTTAAGACCTTTGAATGAGAAATTTCTCACCGTACCTGATGGTGCTCTTAAATGTCATTTGAGCGGAATCATTCCGGCTTCAGGAGGTAAGTGGCCGATGCTGACTTGTGAAACTCTCCAAGAAATTACGAAATCATACGATAGATTCTATATAACTAAAAGTGGTGATATATCTAATAAGAGTCTGCCTGTAGAATTATGGGTTTACCACATGACCCCGGGAGAAGCTCTCACTCCTGCTACTAAGATGTGGAAATTAGTCAACCAAATTATTGTAGAAAAGGGTTTGGCCATACCAGACAGAACGATTGAAAAGAAACCCTCCAGGGAAACTTCCGAATTTGCCTGCACAAGTAAGGAAGTAAAGGATGGAGTGGATGAATTGGTTGCTGAACTAGGAAAAACCAACATTGCAGATCGTCAAGAAAACACAGCGAGCGTGTGCGATGAGTTCATTCCTCCGATTATACACGAGGATTGGTTGCCTGCACTTCCGTTAAATACAACGGAATTTTTGGCAATGCCCACATATGTAGATGATAATCTACATATTAATTTATATGATATAAATCAACACACGTCTACTTTGGAACTGTTAAGTACTACTCTGACTACTCATTTCAAGAATTCTAAACCGAAACCGTATGATATGTTCTGGTATCCTGGACAAATTTGCATCACCAAATATGACTTAGATGACAGGTATTATCGTGCTAGAGTAATTAGCATCTTAGAAGATAGCAGAGCGCTGGTGACTTTTGTAGATTACGCCAATACGCAAGAATGCCCCATATCTTCGTTAAGAAAAGATATTGTTCTACATCACATTCCTCAGCAGACTTACAAATGCAGGTTACACGATGTAAAGCCTGTAGATGGAATTGTCTGGGAAGAAAAAATTTGTGATTTTGTTCATCAAAGCGTAGTAGAAAAAGAGTGCTTGGTCGTTGTCATGGGAGAAGCGAAGGATGGAATCATTCCAATATCTCTGAAAATCAACAGGCAACACGATTTAAGTAAATTATTACTGTCTTTGCACTACGCTATACCAGATGAAGTGCCACAACCAGAGACAGGTGTAGAGAAAAGTGATGACTTTATAGTAGAAGAAGAGACCAACGGCTGGGGAAGATTTCCCAGTACCAGCAAAGAAGTACCTCTCTAATCCAATGTCTAAGTTTAAATGCATAGTTCACTGTTATTGTGTTTTAAGTTTTTGTTTATATTTTCATAGTTACAACTGTTACACAAAATAAATTAGAAAAGAGTGAATTTTGTAATCAAATATTCGCTGACTAATATCTAATCATTTATGTTTTATTTTATTTCTACCAGATAAAATGTTAAGTCCAAAACTAATAGAGACCAGAAAAACATTCCATTTAAGACTAACCCTGATCTCTTAAACATACTATAGTATTGTAAGTAGACACTTATTGTTTTTCAATGGTTGAAATATAATTGCAAATGTTACATTTCTTTTTGATTTGTGTGCAGTTGCTATACTGTAGGAGTCAGAGTTTAGTTATGGTCTAGGCTCTACCTCTGTAGGCGCCCGGTGGGAACAGTTAGAAATAAAATATCAATCAGTTTGCGATGTTCCAGAATGTCCTGAGTTATTACAAGTTCTGTTATTATTCATACCACGGTGTGTACAGCTACGTTTTCTTAATATTAGGAGAGCAGTCATTGAAACATGCAGTATGAAAGTTTGTTAAAATGAAAATTTTGTTTATGAAACTATGTTGTAGCAAATGATTTTTTTAATTAGAATATATAAACGTTTTCTAATAAAATTAGAATATATCTCCTTAAGTTATTTCTACTATACAGGCTAACTATGTCTTTATAAAATAAAAATTATTTTGTATACATCTCTTATAATTCTTTCATAACCATTACGCATATCCTTCTGTTCAGGCCCTTAATGTAATTAAGATTTTGGACTACAAGAAAATGAAGCTCAATTCTATGGTGCATTTTATGAAATGTGATGCCAATTAAACGAACCGCGTACTACAAGTGGGAAAAATCTGAATGTTTCATTCAAGTTGCGCTCAATTTATCAAAAAAATCTTCCACGTCACACAGCTGTAAAGAAAATACGCTTATGATGAATACTCTCAATTGAATCAAGGAGGTAAACTAGGTAGAGAAGAAATAACAAAGATTTGAATTATTTTATTCTTTAGTAAAGCATACAATACAAACAATGATAAGAGTTGAAAGATATTATCGCTGTGTGCTTTTAGCGATTTGTTCTTTGAGAACCAAAATACTGGTTCGTTGCTCAGGAGGTAACATGGCGATCTGCTCATCTGACAGCTGTAGTACTTGCATAATTAGGGCCGCCTAAAAACAAACAAAATTCCTTCTAATTCATTATGTAATTATCCTTAACATATTTTTTTTTCATTGTCCAATAGCAATGTTTGGAAAAAATATTGCACCCTTCATAATTAAATAATAAATAAAATAAAAACAATTAGACAGCAGGTCGCCTAGCTCATGCATCCATGTGGAACATACTGTACCATTGCAATTGGACTCACTATATATTTTCTTAAAAACAATACGGCTTTTTTTTAAATTAGTAAGTCACTCTTCATTCCCTATGAATAATTTAGCTTTTCCAACACAACACCTCCATTGCCTGCATCACTGCAAGCTAGCTTTGATTGAAAGATGGCAACTTTCATTAACAGAAAGATGAGAGCCCGAGCTGACTCTGAATTAGTGTGCACAATATAACTTAGTATTGCCGAGTATACCAAAACACTTAGAAATTATTCAATTTAATGAGTTTCTCAAGAGACCAAGAGATTATTTCAAATTATCAAGAGTTGACTGTAATAGCTTTTAGTATCCAGCTTTCCTCATAAAAATTCTAATAAAGTATAACATTTCCTAATTTGGGAGTTTTCAATGTTATATCCCGATTGTACAGAACTTCCCATGTTTAGTCAACATTCCAGATATTTGAAATATTAAATGGCCTTTTCATTTACGTGAGAAATGAAGTTTTATGTTCTCACTTAATAGTTTAAATAAAAAAATATTCCTATATAGATAAAATATTATAAATTTTTTTCAAGGCAGGTAAATGAAAATAGTTTATTGCAACCAAACATAAAAATACCTTCTCTTGGTCTGATGCTCCACTTGGTATCCCGGTTATTTGTGGGCGGTGAGCGTTGTTGGGCAGCTGTACAGGTGGAACAGGTGCTGTGAAAACACAATATAAAGTTATACAATCATACATTTTTTACAGTTACGTATAACAGTCAATTATATGATGATGGAGGCGAAAAGACATGCTTTTGGTGATATTCTAACCTAAAAATCAGCAAAACGATTCCGCCCATTTTTGGATAAATAAAAGATGTTTGATTGTTTATTTAATGAAATCCAAATTTATTGAGATTCTTTCTCTGTAGAAGTCTGATGACTTGGATGTGGTTCAGTTATTCGACCACTTAAAATTTATTCCAAAAAAGTGAACCCTGTTTCAGAAATGGCTGACTGCGTCGACCGAACAAATAAATGATAATCTGAAAGCGTAATGAAGTGAACGTGAACGAAGTGAGTAAGATAACACTTCTCGCAAACTTCACTTTACTTCTGAAAACTTGTGAAACTACTATCGATAAAGCGTGTTGAGAATTTGATCGAGATGATTTTAGTGCCGATGACAAACCTCGCCCAGGTTAGTCAAATAAGTTTGAGGATGAGAAATTTCAGGTGCAAATCAATGAAGATTTGTGTCAATCATAACGTGAACTTACATAATTGTTAAATGTCGACTGATCAATTATTTCTGTTCATTTCACAGAAGTGAGAAAGATTTACAAAAGAATATGTGTGTCATACGAACTGTAAGAAATAGCAGTAAAAAGTCATGTTTGAAATCTTGATTGTCAGGCAAAAATAGAAAGGCTTTTTACGTCATATTACAACTGGAGATGAAAAAGAAATATATTTTGGTAATCCCAAAAAATAAACTCGTTTGTGACTTAGGAAAACCAACCGCATCGACACCAAATATAATATTTGTGGTAAGAATGTAATGTTCTATACACCAAAGGGCTGGAAGGGTGTAGTGTATCATGAACTATTAAAAGGCACACGAGGTTTTTGAATCAACGCTTCAACAATTTATGAAGAAATAGAGAAATGGCTCAATGAATGGAGTGCTTCGAGGGCCAAGTACCGTCTAGGAATATAACTGCTCGAGAGATGAGAATAAAAGTCATGTAAGACTAATAAGATTTAAACCTTAACACTTTATTTAGATTGAGCAATCAAACATGCGGAAAAGTATATTTAAATGACACTGTACAACTTAGGGCTAATTTTTCAATCCGAGATAAATAGTGCTTATTCCTGAGATAGCAAAGAAATCAGTTTTTTCAACTGAGCAATAATTGATATCTAGAAAATACATAATCTGTATATTATTATTAATGTGGATAACTTATACAGAACCGTTTTCGTGAGAAAATCACCTCAAGGGTGCTGAAATATTCTCTAGATAATGATTATCACTCAGTTAAAAAATAATTCTTTTGCTATCGGAGGAATACACTGGTTGTTAATCTCGTGATTGAAAAATCGGCTGTAAGAAATATAATAATCTCGAGATTGTGATTTTAAGTCAAAAGCCTAATACACTCACTACACTCCTGCAGTAGGAAACAGCAACATAATAAATGACAAACACTGATAGAAATATAAATGATTAACAAACCTGGAACTTTCTGCTGGCGTGGATCTGAAGGTCTTTGCCGCGGATCGGCTGTGAAAGGGACACCCATCGGATTCCTAGGATCACGATTAAAGCTGCAACACACTCAGTTTTATTCCTTCATAAAAGGATCTAGGAATACCCTGATTATCATACTTCACTAATTCATGCTAAAATATAGTTAATACTACATTTATTCAAATCAACTGCTATCTGTTAAAAAAGTCTTAATATTTATAATACCTATGGCATCAATGTTGAATGTAAAGTGGTAACATATAGTAGTAAATGTGTAATGTATTTGATTGCGAAGATTATTTATTTTCATTACATATATACATACATATTGTGCAAAGAGTAATTGAATTACCGATTACAAAGAGTAATTGATTAAAAGCACCTACAGTAAACCGCATACCAGATTGTTCAAATATATATATATATATGAAATTTTGCCATATTGGGCAGAAGACTTTGGGGATGAACCGCGTGAATTTGTCGAGAAAA
>JAPMAF010001376.1:0-11223 GCA_026537445.1 Silvatares holzenthali
AAGTGATTTTCTCGCGAAAACGGCGCTATATAAATTGTCTGTTAATAATTAAATAATAATACAAATTTTATCAAAAATATAATGCAATGACTGAGGTAAAAATTTTTGAGGACTTATTAATTATTCAGCAGTGTTCAAATAATTTTAGTAGAAATTTTTACTTTAAAAATTACTCTTGAAATGAGAAGGTAGCAAAAGTGGACAGTATTGTGTTTCTGGATGCACCATTACTGGTAATTCCTAATTATAAGAAATCCTGGCTTATCTAAGTGTCTATTGTTGTTTATTTATAATACATTTGTCAAAATTTTAGGGTGATGAATATTCACATCTTGCAAATATCCACATTATCATCAAACTCACAGGTAGATAAAAGCTCCTCATTGTACCTAATAATTTGCTCGGTATAACTGAGAGTGTGAAATTCACTGAAACCAAATTGTATTTTGGATTTTGCTTGTTAAAACCAGAAACTCATTTTTACTGAACTCATTATGACAAAGTTTAACTGTAATTAATAATTGATAACGGTAGTATGCATATTTCTTTAATTAACTTTTTATTAAAGAAAAACATCACTTTCGTCCAATATCCCTAATAAATCGTGTTTACACCAGAATCCTTTCAAAATGGGTAACATCAGTATTATGTACAATTTCATATTTGTTTGGAACATTATTATATTGTGTATTTATTTGTTATTTTAAAATAAAATACTTGTTTCCAATCACAGCCAGAGAACGTGCTTCTGCAAAGTAATGTGACAGAGACTCTCGTGAAGGTGACTGACTTTGGTCTTAGCAAATTTGTTGGTGAAGAGAGCTTCATGAGAACAATGTGTGGAACACCATTGTATGTGGCTCCAGAAGTACTTCTGGCTGAAGGCAAGGGCAGTTATGGACCGCAGGTAGACGTCTGGAGCCTTGGTGTGATTCTTTTCATCTGGTAAATCAATCCTTTCTATTAAATATATTACATTATTATTTATTGACCTCGTGGTCCATTGCTTAAGTCACTTCATTAAATTGTTGGAGAAACGCTAGAGTTGAGTTCATATCCCGCCGGAGTGAAAAAATATTATTTAAAAATGCATTTTTCGATTTAGATTTTAAAAATGTATATGTAATAATATTTTAAAAAAATTGCAAAACAGCAAAAAATCCATTTATAATTTACTTTAGACAGGAAAAGAGTAGTAGATCATGTATCGCCTTGGAGCAATGCCATTGTTCAGTATTGTAAGCCATGTAAAATAGATTTATTCATACATCGTGACTAGAACTGAATAACCAGGTTTTCAATCTTTCCTCTGACTGCTAGACAGCATTTATATGTGCAATTGCACTGAATCTTACTGACCCAGGCGGATGGTGGTGTTGTGGTGTCTTATGTGTAGTATACAATAAAAAAAAACAATTTTAATACACTTAATATTTGACTTTTATTTGTGATTGATTTTATATTTTAGCCTGTCTGGATATCTGCCTTTCTCCCAAGAATATAAAGAAATATCACTTAAAGATCAAATTTTAAAAGGACAATATATGATTTCACGTAAGCATTGGGACGGTGTCAGCATTACTGCCAGAGAGTTGACTGTTAAAATGCTCAATGTAGATCCCAAAAAAAGAATCTCTCTTGATTCTATTCTTGCAGACAACTGGATGATGGTATGTTATTTTCTTTACATTATAAGTTATACAACCGAGTTCCATGGAACATAATCTTGATATTAATCAAAATTGAAAGATAATATTGATACACTACTTCTATATGGATTCTTCTTTACTATAAATTCCCAAACAACTGATTGTCCAAAATTATATTTAAATATTCAATATTTTCATAGGAAGATATAGCATTTATCACTATAGTATAGCCATACTTTACTACTCTCTATTGAAATAATAGTGGAAAATAATACATATATACATGACATTACACTGCTTTCCAATAAGAGTAGGCTTAGAATATGCAGTGAATAGAGCGCCACTTCTCTTTATTCAAAACACAACGGTTGTTGTGGCTCTAACATTACTTTTATTAAGAGGGAAATATGTTCCTGGAGGGAAATATGCTCCTGCAAAGCTCTTCTAAACTTTCGTGCACCACACTACCACTCATATTCACACTGTAGATCTGTTCTTATATATAAACTATTCTTTCATTCGCCATTTCCTTGACATATCCAAACCATCTCAAACATCCCATTTTCATTCTGTTAATAATTGTTACTTTTAAATAGCATTCTTCTTTGATATTATTATCACTCGGGGTCTTTCCGCACATTCTTCGTAACAATCTCATCTCCACTGCATATATTCTGCTTTCATCCTTCTACTCCAAGTCCATGTTTCACTGCCCTAAAACTGTTGAATGAGTTTACTTATCTTGGTTCATGAGGGACGTTAGATTGGTCGAAAATATCAATAGAAGAGTAATTGCAGGTAATAAAGTAAACGGCGCCATGCATTCCATAATTGACAATAAATTGCTCTTCAAAAAAATCGCATTTAGCGATACATAATAGTTTTAGTATTACCTTGCCGTATGGCACACTCGTTCACGAAAATAGTGCAACCGGTCATTTGTTTATCTCTTTTAAAAATTATTACTCTCAATATAGCTACATTCATCTTCAAGTCATTCTTTGAGCATTAATCATACATCCTGATGACCAGCGCTTGCAGATTTTCTTTGCATTCTGCCATAAGTACAGTGTCATCAGCATACTTCAAAATCAGGCAGCGTAACTCAAAATCTTGTATTTTCGCTGCTTTATTCATCTTTCTAAGCTCTCTCATGCAACTAGCCATGTACAGATTGATAAGCCAAGGTGACATGACATACCCCTATTTGACACTATTTGTAATATTGAACTAGGATGACATAGTGTCGTTTACTCTAACAATGGCAATAAAACATGTCTGAATGGGGCGTGAGTTTTATCTGTGGCAGTAAAAGTACTAACAATGCATTATTTTTTCTAGGATGAAGCAGTAGTGAATAGAGTAAATGAACTGATGAGCATTCACTCTTCTGATGAATCATCAAACACAACTATTCAACCTTCACTTGTTAAAAAGCTTTCAATAAAGAGAAATCTTTCCGAAGCGAGCAAGGAAGATGATCCTCCACAGAAGAGAAGAAAAGTAATGCACGATGGTGTTCTTCTCTCTTCAGTAACACCATGTACTTCTAGTGATGACACTCTCTCTAATCAGTGACCACACAGTATTGTATATGCTAACCTTTTCCTATCCTACCCGAAGGACGGTAGATGCGGGAACCCTGTTGTACCATAAAAATTACAAAGCATATTATGTTAACCAACCAGCGAGTTCTGGATAAGTGATAATCTCAAAGTGTTTGGCTAGTGCTTAACTTGACTAATTTTAGGAAAAAACCGAGTACCTTAAGGAACAAATTTTTTTTATTCCTATTGATATATATTATTTTAAGTTATAATGTGCACCATATGAAATATCTATGGAAGCATTTTTATTCTTAAGCTAATATGAGTTTCCTTTGTAAAAACAAAGTTTCTAAACACATGATATTTGTATTTACTAAGTAAACGAGTATTTTCAAATAGTTTGATTTGTATCAATATTTTTTAAAAAAATTTACTTATTTTTAATTTGTTCTGATTAAGTTTTAAAATTTTGACATATTAATTATGTAAATTGTATTGAAACATGACGATCAATATGTTGGAAATTTAACCGTTCCCATACAGCACAATTTTAACACAACCTTTAATCAATTATTTACATGCACAATGAATTGTGAAGAAAATATTCGATTGCTTAAATATATGCATCAATTCCTAGTATTTTCATTTTGTGTACTTCAGTCAAGGTAGACCTTGTAGCGTAACGTCGAGGTACCAACAACATAGTCCGTAGACATTTAGCTTCCATGACTAGATACTTCAGCGGTAGAATTCACCGAGTAAAATTGAGCTATATAAGAGATTGTACCCAGTAACACATTGTATACTTGTGCACGTAGAATAGGGGATTGCACACTAAACGAGGTACAGTTGTAAATTGTTTGGGGAGACTGATATCGTCGAGAGCTCTCATCTCGGAGTAGTTATTGCATGTCCCCTGAAGAAAGTATTAATCTTCCGTAGACTGTTCGCTGTTAGACAGCTTGACTAATCTATTTATTTTGTGTTTGGTTTATTTTCTTTCAGGATCTCTATTGTAGTTGTTTATTTGGCTAATCTATTTCCTTGTGATTGTCTTGTTCTGTTTCAGAATCTCTTGTGGTCGTTTATATTGATAGAAGTTGTTAGATTTTTATTAATACTTTGTTGTTCGCGAGACTGAATTTTGTTTATTTTATGGTACATATTGAAAGGATGTGTTAAAATCAACTAGACGTATCACAATTATAATATCCAAAGAAGCGTAGCTTCTTTCAATATATTTAGGGGATTCATATTTCAAAGGATTGCCATAGGAGAAATTCTTGTAGTCATTATCGAAATACACCGTTTATTCCCTTAACATAGGTAGTAACATTACAAGCTTAGTGCCTTTTATTATAAATTAATAGTATCCATCACACAATGGTTTTTGAAGAGCCTATTCCCTAATTAGTTAATATTGTAGTTAAATTAATCAATACTATTATTGTTTAATAATATTTGTCACAAAACTCAAGTGCCATTATTTTAACATAGTTACCTCTTTATTTTAAATTGTTAGATTATGATTGCCATATATTTGACCGTTTATATTTTTAATAAATAAAGATGTGTAAATAAAAGAGCTATAGAGACGAGTTGCCTAAAAATGCTAGTGCAATTTTAGGTCATTCATCTCAATAGCTCTATCGGAATAATTAGCAATGAAATCTAAATTTTCTAATATAATATAGTAACAAAGTATAAAGTATGATGTTTCAGTTGAAGAAGTTATTTTAACAACAATTTTAGAGAATGGCTACGGTAAATTTCCGATAGGAGTAAACCTGATACCTGTCCTCCACATTCAGCATCTCCTCATTTATGCACAACAGTTGATGAGACTCTTTACCTTCGTTAAGAAATTGGGAAACATGTCCTTGCCAAGTTCCTCTAGGCCTTACTCACACTGCTCGGCATATCCGAAACATATCAAACACCAAACTTGCATACTCTATATTATTTTTAATTGGCATTCTTCTTTATTTTGTATTAATTGTCTTTCTACACATTCTTCTTAATGTGTCTCATCTCCATTGCATTTATTCTACTTTCATCTTATTCTTAGTCTTTGTTTCACTGCCATATAGTAAGAAAGGTATCAAGACTCCATTTTGTATTTAGATGGTACTGTATTACCTGCAGTCACTTTGTATCAATATATCTTCAACTGATTTTACCATATTTCACTTACTGCCTACTGAACCTACTGCCAAGATAAGTAAAATCATTCATTTATTTTAGACACTCGTTTTCAAAGATCAAGCAAACGGTAATTTATTCATCTCTTTCAAAAATCATCACATTGGATTAAGCCACATTTAATGTGAAATTTATTTCCAAAGATTGGTAAATTACAATCCCAGCAAAATTACAAAATAATACCTTTTGCAGACATTAGAGGTTAAAATATTACATAGTACAAAGACAGTACATAGCTGTAAGATCAAAGCTATGCAAGGTTTTGTCTACATATAGCGTGAGCGACTAACTAATTCGAGAGGTTGCCTCACTATACGAAGGCAGTACTGCATGTGTCAGAGTTAACAGAGGTATTATGGAGTGGTTTAGTATTACGAAAAGTGTGAAACAAGGGTGTATAATGTCTCCATGGTTGTTCAACTTATATATGGACAATTGCATGAGAGTTGAAGGAAATGAAAGTAATAAGGTAACTGCAGAAATGAATGGAAGGAAGTGTGCTGTTTATTGTATGCAGATGATGCAGTGCTAGTGGCGGAAAATGAAAACGTTTTATAAATGTTAATTACCAAGATATATAAGGTATGCAAGGGCAGCAATTTACTAATGAATGGTAGCAAATCTAAAGGAATGGTATTTGAGGAAGGTGATGGAATAACTGAGCGCAAAAGTTGATAATGAGGAATTAGAGCAAGTTGAAGAATTTGCATACCTGAGAAGTATGTTCACAAGAAATGGTAAATGTGAAAGTGATATTGAAAGACGTGTGAAAGCAGGAAATAGAGTGAATGGATCACTACACTTAGTTGTATCAACAAAAAGCTATCCAAGAGTGGTAGGATGGCAGTACATAATGAAATATTGATGCTAACTTTGATGTACGAAAGTGAAGCGTGGACATGGAAATGAAAGTAGAATAAATGCCATTGAAATGAGAACTTTTAGAAGAATGTGGTAAAATAGTGTACGACAGAATAAGGAATTCAAATATAAGGAAAGAATATGGAGCGGGTATGAGCGTTATTGATGAAACAGAGAAATTCCTTGAGATGGGCATGTTAAACCAATGGATACCGAGAGATTAGTATGGAAAATTTATGATCTGAATGTAGAAGGTATGTGACAGAAGGGCTGCCCAAGAAAATCGTTGTATGAACAGATTAACCAAATTCTAATTGATGGCTCTCTGTTCGTAGTCATAATAATCGCAGAGTATGCATGAGGAGATGTATGTCAAGATAATTTGTGGCGCTCAATCCTCTCTGCCTACCCCTTCGAAGAAACGATGTGATGGTATATTAGTACAAAGACTTTTCAAAACAGTTTGCTGACCTTTAATAAAAAACAAAATCTACGAACAGTGCGTACATCAATATAATAATGGCATTTTATTATTTCAAATAAAATAGTTCTTTCAAAGATTTGTTAAATATATTTTTGCTCTGTATTTTTTTTAAAAAATGTGATTGGAGTACAAATTCAAAGAAATTCTATGACAGCTATAGCAAATCTAAGAATGTTCCCTTTAACATCGAAAATGCTATTTTTTGTGAAAAATTATAATATTTGTTCCTTTTATTGAATAGTTGTTTTTTATTTTCAGACTTTTATATTGTTGATACATTTGAATATAATTTTTACATGTTAAAAAAGTATAAGCATTGTGTATGAATAAAAATACCTTTTGTAAAAATATAATTTTATTTTATTATTCAGTGCAATATTTTCAAATCGACAGAAAATTAACTTAGTATATATTAATCAGTCTTATGAGTCATGAAGCATGATGTCTGCCCAACAGAGCCAGGAGTGAGATGCGGCCAACGTCAACATAACAGACATTAAGCTCACAAATGAAATGTTCTCCTCAATATAAATTTAATTCTTGTTTTGAAATATTAAGGTCTCAGGCGTAAAACTAATGTCTAGAGATTGCTACACCTCTTTCTGGCTCCACTGTCCAGCAACTATTTATACAAATGTAACATTTCAAATAGTTAGGAATAACGCAAAACACTATCTCATCAAACAGTTCTATATTGCAATTAAAAAACTGAACTGTGCTTTCAAACGATACAGTTTTGATAAATTATTTCAATGAATTAGTCGGATATTATGGTTTATACAGGCTATTGAAAATGGATACATCATAAGTTTAAAGTCCTAATTTACTCTCTTATTCTTGTCAATAATTATATATTGAATAAGAATTTATTCCGGGTCTATACTATGGCAAAGATAACAATAATAGGAACTAAATGAGCTGTACATTTTTTTTATGAAAGTCAAATTTACCATCAGTGTCTACATTTTTATCGCGTTCAGTCTGATAATAATTAATATGAAAGGTATCATTTTAACCATATAGAATGTGCACAAACATCTGAGAAACTCTTATTTTTTACTATTAAATGATTTTTAAATATGTCTGTTTTAACAATTAGTATATGTGTAACGTGTTACGTGGACACGTCTGCTTTATCTATTTTACTGCAAACCTAATAAAAAAAACCGAGAATGGTTAACTTCAATAAATAATTATAAAATAATATATTTTTACAAATTTCCATGCTGGTCAAATAATGTTCATACTAAATCATCATTAATAAAAAGTTGAATTTAACTGGCTTAATACATTATTTGTATCCTTTGAAGGTGAGTTAGAAATGATATTACTTTTTAATTGGATATTAAATACAACGTATTAAGCAAAGAAGAATTTTAATTTAATTGGAGTCTCACTGCACAAATAGAAAAATTTGTTTTCCGATGGACATTTGGATGCATGCTATGACTAATACCCATTACAATGCTAACAATCAGTTATTTGGATTAGTGATTGCTTGTATAGGCTATGCAATTTCAATTTCTTTCTTTCTTGTCTTTTGAATTATTCATACTTGTAATGGTAATTTACATACACTAAAAATGGACAATCTACATTAAGTAGAATACAACCATGATTTTTTACAATCTTTTAAAAAAATATGTATACATAGTAAAAAACACATTAAGAGCATAAACAATGACTAACATGTTTGGCAATCGATGATAAAAATATTTTGAAATGCAAATAAGGTGCTAGGTAGGTATCACTCATGATTAAAAAATGATAGAATATTATATTATTAACGTGGATAATTTATATAGCGCCGTTTTCGTGAGAATATCACCTCAAGGGCGCTGAAAGATATAGATAAATATATTGTGTAACTAACGATATATACAAATACTTCATTGCTTTATATACACAAATAAATAAGTGATGTTTCATTATACAACAATACCATTAGTTTAGTAGAAAATGTCCTAAATTCTTGGAATTGTATCATACATTTTTGATTTCCATCAATATCAATATGAATTTCCTATTTCAAGTGTTTATAAAAGAAAAAGGTACTTTTTAATGCCATCGATAATTTTTTTAAAGGTTTCTTATAGAAAAGCTTTATGTACTCATTCATTCCTGAACATTTTTAAAGATTGTCTCTATTGTCATGCCGAAGTCCTGATACATGTCCAGGTAGCAATCCTGATAAATTTAACCATTTACACATGACATTTATAATGTGTATGTGTGCTAGGCGCGTTTTCAGCACTCAGTGAAATATCTAAGAACATGCTAGATGCATTCTCAACATTGAGCATGTTAACTTTACAGATCAACCCAATGATAATAATATTAGTCTATATTATCTGTTTCCATATAAAGAATTCAGAGAAAATACTCTGAAAATTTACAGCAATTCCCATACTTGCAGTGGTAACACTTCAATTTTATCTGTATTCTCAAAACGGTTCAATCATACCGATCAGAAACGAATGATGTAATTTCAATTACACGTTTGTAATTAAAAGTATTCATTACATTTCCATCTGTTTACAATTCTTAGAAATTAGAAAATATTCCTCATGCATTAAGTAAGTACATTATAAACTATCTTCACTTCCAACTAAAGATTGTGGATTTTTTCATGAGACGATTTGTTCATTTCAAATTTCGCTTAAGAATTTCCACCATTATTATGCCGCATAATGATTGCAACTTTTCATATGTATAAATACTTAAAGAAGACGATTGCAGAGATGTTAAATATACATAATGAATGCTTAGACAATAACAACCAACTCAAAATGTTTTAAAATGCATAATTAACTTTTCGGTGGAACTTTAAAGTTTTATGCGTATGCACATTTTAAGAGATAAACATGCAAAGGAATATTGAATGAGGTGTGATGCATTTTAAAATACATAGTAACTATGTACAGGTAATGTGTAATATTTTAAAAGCAATAAGCTGCATTTAAGCTACTATTTCTGACAAGATTACTTCACAACAGAGATGGAAAAACAATTGAAAACCTTAAATACCCCATGATTCACACAAACACTCTTTATTGTAACCCCACACGATAACAGTCACTACGAAGCACTTTGGCTTCTTCTATCATACTGTCACTATAATTGATTGATCACTATAATTGATTTCTAAAACGAATGTCAAACACAGGTACATGGAGATGGAGGAAATTACGGTTCATTAGAGCAACTACATCCTCCACACTGTGCACTAATCACTTTCCAGCTTCTATCGGGTTGGATTCAATGTCCTCTGATGTTTCTTCTGACGTTTCCTCCGAACATCCTATAACAAATATTATAATATTATTATTGAGCGAGATAAAACAAGTGGTCTTTCAACATATTTTCTAAGATGAAACTCTTTACAAAGCTTTTGGTTATACACCTTTTTGTCAGTCTCGTGGTTAAGACACTTGACTAAAGCGTTGAGGGATGCTGGAGGTCGCGGGTTCGATTCCCGCCAGGGTGAAAAAAAACAATATAAAAATGTATATTCACTCTGGACTAGAAAAGAGTGGTAGATCTTGTATCACCCTGGAGCAATACCACCATTCAGTAATGTAAGCCATGTGAAATGGATTTATCCATGTTTCGTGACTAGAACTGAATAATCAGGTTTTCAATCTCTCCTCCGACTGCTACACAGCATTTACATGTGCAATTTGCACTGAATGTTGCAGACCCAGATGGATAGTGGTGTTGTGGTGTCTCATGTGTAACATAAGATAAAAATATATATAATACATGTCTCTAATCACCATTCCCAATAGGGTCCTTAGTAAAGGACTAAGTAGAGGGAATAGAATGTGTTTTATCTTACATTTCTCTCGTACATGCATGACTGATGGAGCTGTTGCATTTTCCTTAGTGAAAATGATTACTATATTTTATTTATGGAATAACCTAATTTTTTCTCATATTCTTCTCACATGAAAAAATTTAGGTGTTCACCTTCTAAAAAACATTGACAACTTGGGAAAATCATACTCAATACTGAACAAGACGGAATAAATATTCAACTCCTAGTCCATTTTAACTTCTGATGTTATGACTAACCTAATAAGTTTTTCTGCCTATCCACAGATGTTGATTGTGGAAGATAATTTTTCAGGTAAAATTAAGTTACATCAATATCAAAGCACATGTAATTTAAAATCCAAAGCAAATGTTGCATACACAAGAGAAATTAATATACAATACATAAAATAAAAGTATGTACACTTAGCAACCAAAGTCGCCAACAAATTTATTGTATGCACTGCTTGCTTCTATACTGGAATGTATAATGATATATCTTTAAGAAATATTAGTTAAAAATCAGAAAGAAAGAGTATGGCATTGAAATGTGCCTATTTATTACTCTCTCTAATGTGCCTATTTATCACCTCTAGTGAAATTTTATTAGTCAACTGTTACTTTGAAACATGTGCAGTTTATTTCCATGCCCCAGTGCTTTTTTGGG
>JAPMAF010001377.1:0-11223 GCA_026537445.1 Silvatares holzenthali
ATGGTGGTGCCGTGGTGCCTCACATGTAGTTTAAAAAAATATATACATCCGGAACTTACTACATCAAAAGTACTATGATCATACGTGTACATTCCTGCCTCTTCTGACGTCTGACTCTGATTTCAATCTATTGAATTATTTAAAAAAAAATGGTAACGTATTGCCTTCTGTGGAATATTTTTACAAATATTAAGTGCCACATTTGTCGCCACTCTACAAAAAGGTGCTAAATCTATTGTTTGTATAGTTTCACACTAAATTTTGCAAAAAAATGTACGATAGTTTTTCAGAAAAAACTCAGACCTTCCTTATATTATTTTATAGAATCCAGGACCAGGAGTTAGAGAACCACTCATGCATTGAAGTACCTGAAAATATCTCGCCCTTAATAAATAAACTATTTAATTTGATCAATAGTTAGAGATAACAAACAACCTTTGCTATTAAAGTACAGATGGGAGGTATAAGTGATCACTGTTCCCTAATACTGTTATTTTCTCAAGGGTTTGCAGTACAGATTTCTACCATTGCTGTGTTTGGAAAGCATATCCTGTCCATTACTAATTCGATGTAGATTTTGCATTGGGAACAGATTATTAAATTTTATTCTTATAACTAAGCTTGATGAGTGTGTGTGATCTGGTTTCTTCGTTCACCTATTACTTGGATCTCTCCGAAATATGCATTTATTACTCATTCTCATACCTTTTATGACAAATGTAACATGTTCGGATATGTTAGATTTCTTTAGTGATCATGTTGTGGTAATTCATTTTTAACAATAATTGTTTTTATTTTGTCTAAATTCCACTTTATTTATATTGAGTGTCCAATGAGTTTGGAGCCTTCATAGCTCGCTGTCAAAAACTTGTCGATATAATTTTTAGTTCAGATTTAATTCATTCTTTTAGATCAATAATTTTCAAAGTGGGTGATAGTGTTCATTGTAATGCTGTCAACCCTTATTATATTTACTCATAAAGAGTGAATGTTGAGGAAATAAGTTTGATAACCTATGATTTGGAAGAACCCTTTGAAACAAATGCTAAAAATATTACCTGTGATCCTGACCACATTGCACCTTAATGACTCTCTCTCCTTCTAATGCACCAATCTTATTAACAATCATGCTTCCATTATAATTTTCATCAGGTTCAATTCTTCTTCCGCATTGTCCATAAGCATTATTTCCTAATGTGAACACCCCATCATTGTCTGTAACTATAACAAGATGGGCTCTGCCAGCTGATATACTGATTACTTTGGTCGCTTCAGGATTTGTAAATGGCAATGTAATTGGCGCAGGATATAAAAGGATTTCTAAAGGGTTTAGTCTTCTAGGAGCATGATAACCTATTTGAGAATCTGTATTTAGACCTGTGCCAAATACTTTATTGTTGTCTTTACTTTTAACAGTGTATGCTGTAAACCCATATCCTGACGCTATATCTGTTACCTGTGGGTAAAGTAAAATATGTTAGTGATATGTATCGAAAATGAAAATAACATAAAACCATTAAACTTAAGTATACAATATACTAACATCATGCTTTTCACCAAATTGAATTCGTTTAGGGTATTCAAAATAATGCAACTTATTTATAATGTTTCTTTGGGAAGTTTTTGGTTTTTGTATACCAAGAGCCCCCGTTTCCGCAAGTCCCCATGCGTAAACACGACGATCAGAAGGCTTGCCGACTGGGTATTCAAATACTACGAAATTAAAAAAAAACAATTGATAAAATATGTGCATCCATGTATTGTAATGTTAAAATATAGGAAAACTCACTTGGCAATTTTTCTGCGTCTTCTGGATTTATAGGATATTTTCGTTTGTGAACGTGACATTTCTGAATATTTTGCACAGTTCTATAATAATTAACGTACAATTTCTCTAAACACTTCATCCTAAGTGTATAGCAGAATTAATAATCGGTGCAAATTTGTTGTAATAAAAAATAGAGCGAAATTGTTGCAAAATAATGCACAATTGCCTTCGCGCTCTTTCAACATAACCTATATTTAATTTGACATTTAATAATACAACTTGCCAGGTTTTAAAAAAATATTTTCTTCTTCTTTTTGACTTGCGTAATTAGGTTGTTCTTGCCAATTTTCATTTTACATGCAATGTATCGGTCATTAAATACTATCGCTGGCACAAACAAATTAAATTCTGAGCTAAATTTAAAACGATAAAAAGTGCATTCAATCCTTAATTGCATTACTTATAATTTGGCTACACAAAATAATTATTTTATATTTTTTCTACGATGAAGCGCACTCTCAATGGGAATCGAGCAGCAGTAATTGTTTTAAATCGTTGTAGCCACTCACCAACCACTATATGCAAGTTGCTCTAAAACTTGATTTCACGCAAAGGTTTGTCTACTGTACTGTTAAGAGATACAATAGTTTCAAGCATTGATGTCAAAAAAATCTGGTCGTCCTTGTTCTGTTTGGAATATAGCAATATCAAAAGCAATCAAGGTGCGAATTGTAAGAAATCTTGTCCGAAAACAGATTTAATGAATCTCCAAAATGGTTTGAGTATAGAAACTATTAAAAGACATTTACAAAAAAAGCAGCAATTTTCTCAATGCGCGATTAAAAGCCATGAAAGTTAAAAATTTCAGAGAGTTGTTGAAGTGGTTCGCAGGAAATACGCATAACGACATTGTGTTTACTGACGAGAAAGATCATACGCTCTAGGTTCTATCACAGTTGCAAAAATCATTTCCCCGAGTCCAATGTGGCCATCATCTGTCATCAGTTATTGTTTGGATAATACATTAGTCTCGTGCTTTGATCCGAACTGAAGACAATATTTTGGATATATTGTGAACGAATTGTCTCAGAATCTATCCGAGGATATCATTAAATTTTCTAGTAGGACTTTGCACTGGCGCAAAAGGCTAAAAATATTAGGCTTGGCGCGAACATCGATTTAATCAAGCATGAAAATTTGTATTCCTCCAGGCCCGATTTTAATCCTTTGGATTTTAGAATATAGTTAGTTTTATAGGAGAAAGTATTATGGTCGTTGTTGCGATGAATAACCAGCCTCATTGTCTGAGAGGCTGAAAAATTGTAGTACAGATTTTAGTAATTTGAACGTAAAATAATTCTAAAAATTATTAATCTGAAAAATTATTAAAATTAGGGCAGATTAGTTTTAATCTTACGACTTTTAGAATGCGTGACAGTATTTAGTAACCGACGTATGTTATAGATAAAAATCCATGTACATACATAGGTACATAAATAATATATTATATTACTGCCGATAATATAAAATGTTCGATTCGTACACTTTAAGTAAAAAATAAATACAAAATAAGAGTATATATACGTCAAACATTAATATTGTTATATTTGATGAATTTCAGATTTTATTGTAAATTGAAACTTTATTTAAGGATAAAAACGTCAAACATAAACCAAAGTAATTGGAGAACGCTCAAGGAGTCGGAAATGTAAGAAATTGTTAAGCATAATGATTATAATAAAATTTAAGTGCTTCTACAATAGCAAAGCATTCTACTGGGAATACTGAATGGCCTTTAGGGATTGAATGAGACATAATGTTTTGCTTAGAGAAAAGAATTCCAATGCGGTAATTGGGCTTAGGAAAAGGAATTTGAGAAATCTATGCAGATGGTAGAGTATTTTGGCAACTTTAATAGGACAATACTATTACACTCTCCATACCTTTGTCCATAATATTTTCGGGAACCAATGGATGCAACAGCATTCAGGAAAAGTGAGACGTTCAAGGAATGAGTTATTACTTTATATTTGAAATAGGTTATGTTTTAAATTGTTCAAATAGGCAATTATTCTACATAATAACTGTTACATATTACTGGTAAAAGGTTTAATGAGATATCTGAGGTTATTGAAACAGGAGCATAAGACATCTACATATTATATCGGTACACAATATAGATTTAGATATTATAATAACATCTTAAGAGCGGTGAAAAATATACTGGTAATTTCAATATTCCGTCGTATTTTAATCAAAATTTTATATTTTCGGTTTTTCACTCCTACCCAGTTTAAAATGTAATGCTTAAAAAAATCATATTTATAAAATATATTAAAAAAGAATTTAAAAACGACTGACATAATAATTAACCGTTGTTTTCTTATTATTATTCAGAAAAATAGTATTATAAAAATATTTTGAGAACACGTATTAATTGTATACATATAATTAGATAAATATGGAAATAATGGTTACGTCATTCGTCAGAGAATCTTTATAATTTATTTCAAAAATTTTACTAGAAAGAAATTCTAGAATAAAACGTGTTTAGGATCAGTTACTTTACTTATTTTTTTACAGTCAAATATTTTTGCTTTTTTAATAATAGAATACGAAAATATACCAACAATTTATAAGCCCAGTTTATTTTCTCGCGTGGCAATTTGGTGTATCTACGATTTCGGTAGAGAACCCTTAGTAGTTTATAATTTTAAACATTTTACGGAATCGTGCAAAATAAGGATATTTATTTATAAATCAAAGGATATTTATCAACCCGTATAAGCATGTTATTATATTTTATATCAGAAATTGGGATATTTTATATCAGAAATCTAAAATAACGTTTAGCTTAGAAGGTATTTCAGAAATAATATAGGAAACAAAAATATAAAATAATTGAGAGATCCGTTGTGAGAATATTGAGGAAATTCAGTAGAACCAGATATGCATGTATCTGAAAACAATTTACATATATCGGACATTAAACTAAAATATTGCATAGTGTAACCATGATAAACACGACAGTTCGCTGGAGCCTTAACCATTGTGTTGTACTATCCGGGTATCCATTTTCGTCCTCTGATTAAAATAATTGCATTTGTGAACGTCATATTGTATTACTTCACTATTCAAGTAATTTGAAAGACGCTAACATGTTATTAAACATTACTTTAAATAAAAGTTATGTAAGCTTGTTTAGTCATCCATAAAAATAAGTAAAAAACAGATTTTGGTTGATACAACTTTATTTTTAGTACGAGAAACATTGGTTGATACAGTTTTATTTGAAATATGCCTAATATATTTTTAAACGAGAGTTATTTATCAGTTGGAAAGGGATTGTTTTGACATTTTAACAATGTATAACAATGTTCGTCGCATTTAGGTTTCTATGATTGAAAACATGTTTATAAGTATTTTTTCTTTATCTATAAGTCAAAGACTTTTGGGTAGCCATGTCGTGTTGTTTTAGTTTGCCAATGTTTCGGACCACATCGCAGTGTCCATTTTCAGGGCGAGTCTGTGTAAAAAGGCAGTCAGCTTTTTACACAGACAGACTCGTCCTGAAGATGGACACTGCAATCCGAAACGTTGGCAAACAACATGTCACAACACGACATGACTACCCAAAAGTCTTTGATATGCGAATCTTTTGGTCGTGAAAGCCTACGAAATTTTTTTATTTGTATTTATCATTTATCACCAACTTATTTAAAATATACCCGTCTGACTTGCTCTTGGACTTATCAATTTCCCAATTTGTCAGTAAAGTCATGTCCTTTTCGTTGTTACTCATTCATCAACAAACCTAGCAGTCAAAATGCGCAGTACAGGGACTTTGTGTATTTTAAATAATTTACTGTTCTTGTGTCTTCTAAATAATTCTGAGCATGTATAATGACTCACTAACATGCTTCATAAAATCGCTACGCCTCTCTGCGACATTTCAATCAGTCAGTCCTTATACAGCTGGTGATTTCCTCTCCTCTTTTACTTACTTTGAGCAACCATATTTTTTTTCTTAATTTTATAGTGGTCTCTCTTGATACAACATAACCCCAACAGTGCTCTTAATTTTTTTTGAATAGAATATATCAGTAACTGCAATCAAATATGTTTAAACCAGCACTTCAGTTTTTTTTTTAAGATAATTAAATGTTTATAACTAAACATTGAAAATACTACGTTTGGTTATATGACCCACTACTTAAAAATCAATTTAATTAGAAAATTTACTATGGAAACTACAAACCATAGAAGATCAGAAATTAAGATATAAGGAAGAAAAGAGCAATGAAGAATTTACCTTTACGGGTAAGATATGCAACATAGATGCATCTGAACTTGAGTTTCCTTACTTAGTTAGTTAAATTTAGTTAAAAAATGTAACTGTGGAAACTACAGAACCTAGAAGATCTGAAGTTAAGATATTAAGAAGAAAAAACTAAGGCGTTGGAGGAGCGCTGGAGGTCGCGGGTTCGAATCCCGCCGGAGTGAAAAAAAAAATGTATTTAAAAATGCATTTTTCTTTTCAGGTTTTAAATATATGTATAATAAATATATTTAAAAATCAAAAAACAGCGAATAAAAAATGCATGTAAAAAAATACATATATTCACTCTGGACTGGAAAAGAGTGGTAGATCTTGTATCGCTCTGGAGCAATACCACCGTTCAGTATTGTAAGCTACATGAAATGGATATATCCATGTTTTGTGACTAGAACTGAATAACCAGGTTTTCAACCTCTCCTCTGACTGATGGCAGATGGATGTCGTGGTGTCTCATGTGTAGTAAAAGATAAAAAAAAAGAAAAAAGTATTGAAAAAGTTATCTTTACGGGTAAGATATGAAAAATAGATGCGTCTTCAATCTGGATCTAAGCTCGATTGGACATGATATTCCTTACGTTCTAACTCTAATCTGGAGAATAAAAAATATACACTTTTTACAATTGTGAGTCACTCGGATTCTCACTAATATAATAGTAAAATGAGAGTAGTATGTTAGTGAATACGAATATTTACAGTAGGTATAAGCAGTACAATTATTGTGCATGTGCATTGACTCGGAATGTCGTATAAACACTGCAAACAAAATGGGTTCCGCATTTATCTTCATATTTTCAATGCAAACGAGAAGGTTTCTTGGGTTTCCTGTAGTGCGAATGACCCGCTGAGATAAACGTCGCAGTTTTTCTCAAGAAAATGTAACCCCCCCTCCACATCCCCCGGGCTCTGGCTGTCTGATTTTCACCTTCTTTTATCGCCAGACGATCGCAATGTGCAACTTTCGATGTTTAAGTGGAGGCATTTTAAAATATATTAGTTTTTGTAAGAATTCAGAGAAGTTCGAGTGCGATTTACCCATAGTAAAGGCATTGTCTTGCGAAAAAAATGAGATCGATGAATGTGACATGTTTTCAAGGATAAATTCTAAGGAGAGCGAAGTTTAACACTCGTAAATATAGGATATAAAAATATGTTCATTTTTGTAAGAATACTATTTTCATTTTATATTTTTTATGATTCACAAATAAACGGTATCATCGGATAGGCTTTAATATATGAAGATTTTATATATAATATGATATGGAATAGCGAGAGCGAGCTGAGGAATTTATGTTCTTGGGAAGTATATTCACAAAGGATTTGAAATGCGAAAGCGGCATCAAAAGGCGAGTGAAAGTAGAGTCAATAAATACAAAGATATTTCAAAACTATTTAAGGGTGGTTGAATGAAAACAAATAACGAAGTATTGGTGCCGACATTAATATACGGAAGGATATCTTGGGTCTGTCAGAGAGAAACAAAATTTAAATGAATGCTATATAAATGATATCTATTTGAAGACTGTGGGGTAAAATGACGTACGACTGAGTGAAAATGTAAATGTTAGAAAAGAGCGTGGAGAAAGTGCTATTCACAATATTAAGAAACGTGTGTTTAGGTCATGCAGAGCGTGCGGAATGTGTGCGAATATAGATGGCATCACGCAAAGAGGTCATCCCAGGAAATTATGGTTCAACTAATTTAATCACATTCTTATGGATGGCTCCGTTCGTGGTCTTAATATCAACAATCTTAGGACATACATGAGAAGATGTATGGACGTGGATGAGACAAAGAATGTATATCAGGATAGAGTGAACTATATTGTATTATAAAAGAGATAGTGAAAATAGGGTAAAATTTACACGTTTCCTGAAGTGACTCTGATTACAGTAAGTATAGAGAATATATAAACGATGGAAGATCTTTAATTTATGAACGATCAAGAAATTAGTGTTAATTAGAAAGTATTTCGGTTTCATGTTAGATGCTACACAATCTTGTACTCTCATTTGTATTATCTTATAGTACAAGGAATCTCTCGACAATACAACTCGTTTCAGATATTTAGTGAAAGCGTTTGTTTAATTCAGATTGGTCACATTCCTCAAAGTTGATAGATCTTAAAGTAATTGCATATTACAGGTTTTCTCGAGGATAGTAGCGTTACAGTTTCTCATTGCTTTCCGCTGCAATGCGACTGTTGTGTAGCAGTGAGGTGAAAGAAACCTGGTTACTCAGTTCTATTTGTTGATGTTTGTTATACATACATAACATCACGTCAAGTTCAAATAGCGGAGAGAATGGATAGCCACCTATTTCTATACTGACACACACCTCTTGTTTCTTTCACATTCATACATCTCATTATATACGTACGACGGTTGTTGAAGTTCTTCACATTGTTTTTATGGGCGATGGTAGATCAGAAGATATCGATAGAAGAGTGATAGCAGGCAATAAAGTGAACGGTGTCATGCACTCCATAATTAGCAATAATATGCTTTCCAAAGAACTGTAGTTGGCAATACATAATGGAGACTTGGTATCTACCCTGCTATTTGGTAACGAAACGTGGATTTGGCAGAAGAAGGATAGAAGCAAAATAAATGCAATGGAGATGAGATCATTACGAAGAATGTGGGAAAATATCCAGAATGACAGGATAAGAAATGAAAATATAGAGAAGAATGCAAATTAAAAGTATCAATCGAGAACTAATAAGAATGAAAGTTGGATGTTTGAGATAGTTTGGACATGTTTAGCGAATGACGAATGAAAGAATTGTAAATTAGATCTACAGTGCGAATAATAGTGGCAGAGCAGTGCGTGGAAAGCTTAAAATTGGCAGAAACATGTTTCTCAACTTCTTAATGTAGGCAATGTTAGGAGTCACAACAACTGTCGTACGTATATGACGAGATGTATGAACATGGATGAAGCAATAATTGTATGTCAGGATAGGGACTAGTGGCGTTCCATTCTCTCTGCCTACCCCTATCGAGAAGTGGCGCGATATTATGTGTGTAAATATAATTTATCGTATATATAACTGTCATTGAAGGAAAATTTTGTACTTCGGAAAGAGGAGCGTCAGTTAATGAAGAACTTCATGGCTGGAAAAATTAAATGGTTTGAGAACAGTTCAGCGTTATTATACAGAACAACAGTACAATATGATTGTAGCCAACCTCCGATAGCAGAGGAACCCTGGAAAAAAATAATGCCCTTTTCAATTTCTCGGTCCCGAGTCGCATTCAAAGAAAACCTTGCCGACTCATTCAATGTTTCTGGCAACTATTAACTTCTTTAGCTGTCTTCATAAAGTTGTTCTGTATTGTTTTAAGCAAGAAATTGGAGAACGAGACACTTGAAGAGTAGGAACAGATGTCAAGTATCTAAGGATTGCGAAGAAATTCTATAGCCATATAATGTATTTCATTTTATAAAAACGCAAACAATACCCATTGTTTCGTCTAACTTTTGACATCAATTTTGAACATTTTAAATTGTTCTACTCGCTTTGACAAGGGGGCGAGATTTGTGATATTGGCGGGGGAATAGAATATGATAATGGAGACAATTAATCATTTTAATATTACTGTTTATGATTCCTGATATTTGTTACTTTGACAAATGGCGGGAGAATTAATTCTTCCAGAGTTTTGATAATGGTGACGCATGCGTCGACCGCCCCTGTTATCGATCATTGGACCGGCCCTTAGGGCCATCCGAAAACAAACTCCGACCACTGACTGTCAATTTTCCACTTAATTGATGAATATTTTATTGATGGGGATGTTTCGGCCAGACACAATTAAAGTGTCCAAGTTTATATAAGAGCAATATATACGCAATATGTGATCTAACGGCAAGATTTTTACGTTGGAATCTCAAATGCAATTTCCGGTGAAGCGCATTTTTATTTGCGTTTTCTCTATTTTATTTCTAATGCCCTTTTGATTATTACTGAAAAAAACGATTTCTATTTAAATGCTGTTAATGATACAGTTAAAATTCATGCGCGACTTAAAGTTGCATTCAATAAATCATATTTGAAAGAAAACATAAAACACTATTACTCAAGCCAAAAGCTTTTGATTTTTTGTTCTTGTATCATTTTGTCTGCTGATCATATTGCAGCGACCATCTTCATGGTGAGTCTGTTTGTGTGAAATGTAAGCAAATTTAGCGTTTGGTAAATGGTTCACATAATAAAATTAAAAATGTCACAACACAACATGACTACAGAACTAAATTTGACTTGAATCCTTTGGTCGTGAAAGTATACGACAACACACATTTAAATGTCTGATGTATAAATTACCTTCTGTAGACTAAATGGATATCAATAAGCGTTAAACAGCGTTATATAAATGATCGATTCTTCTCTTTCTTCAGGTGCTTCTTCTATTGAAGGATAGCGACCGAACATCAAACTGCTGCCAGGCCTGTGATGCGCATATCAGTATATCAAACCACTGAATAAGGTTGCTTAACCAGGATGTCTTCTATTAAATCTAATTTATAATCATTTTTTGTAATATAATACTGCTCGATATTGGCATATATACCACTATTTTAGAAGAGTAATGAGTAATCAACGCAAGAAAATATGTTGTATTGGGTGTGTATGACGTTCTTATAGTGATTTTCTCACAAAATGGTTCAGAAAATAAATAAATAGGGAAAATGAAATATAATACATATCATCATCAATTCCAGTCCATCTCTGTCCACTTTAGAACATAGGTCTCCCCTTTCCTTTACTTCTCCACTATAATGTCCGTCTTATCTATTGTGCTCTGGTAAATCTTTTATATCGTCTTTCCTCTATTCATCTTGTTGATGGGCGCACTGAGGTATCTTTCTTTTCCATGGTTTCTATTCCATAATTATCTTCGCCATCTATTATTTGACATTCGGGGAGGAATTCTCAGCTCGGACATACCGTATTTTAATTTCTACGATACAAGCAGCTTAGTGAAGAAATACTACTCTGTCAAGAAAGTACCGGGAAAAGATCAATAATACACAAACATTTTGTTATTCATCCAAATTTATTTTATCACCTTCAAAGAATGCCCCTTCAGAAACGATACACTTACGCCAACGAAT
>JAPMAF010001378.1:0-11221 GCA_026537445.1 Silvatares holzenthali
GTCTTCTTCCTGTTTATCCATCTTTTGACTGCCACCTTGAGTGGCCAGAATGATGGAGACATGACGGTATCCGAGAGAGAGTGAGGAAGTGGCTAGTAGGTCTCTCATGGAGATAAAATAAAATCAATATGTATGCAAACTAGATATAGGACATAAGTCAATGGCATCGAAATTGACTGTAATATGTCAATATTTAGAAGGCAAGTGACTTACACGCACAGGTAAGTACTTACAAAGAATTATATAAAAAAAGTTTTTATAAGTACTATAGGCATGTATGTCACATGTTCAGTTAGATGTATTTGTAATAAGATAAGAGTAATATGAGTCAGAGATAAGGAATGCCTTTAAAATTGTTAGTCTAAAGAGAGAAAAGCGATTAATTTCTGTATTTGTTATCAATGTAATCCCACCAACCTTTCTGACAGTATCCCAACGCGACGCCTACCCCCTTTCTTCTAAATGTGTCCTCTTATAAAACACTTGTACACTTAACTCACTCTCCGTGAATCACATCCAAAAATGACTAAATAATAATAGAAAATAACATATAGGCTACGACATCACGCGAATGGTGCACTTATTGGGGTATGCCATAGTTAACTCCACCTGTTTTGAGGCTGGTGCTCTCGGAGGCTCCGCTGGGCGGGGGCATCGCGATGGGGATGCTGACGCTGCCGTCCCCGGGGGGCGCCGGACGGGCCTGCCCGCCGGGCTGCGAGGTCACGGTCACCCCGTCCGAGTCATCTCTCTCCAGAGTGTGGTAGTCTCCGGCTTCCTCCGGCGTCCGAGGCTTGCACTTCCCGCAACAGCAGTTAAAGCAGCAACAGAGGCAGCAGCAGAAGTAGCACCCGGTGAGAATGCCGCAGCATATGAACAACGCTTTACACCATGTGGAAGTGACGACGAAGTAAGCGTTGACGTTTTCTTCCCCGAACTGTTCCGCGATGTACAGACCGAGCGACCCGTAATTATCGTATATATTCCGCTTTGTCGGATCGCTCAGGATCGTGTGCGCTCGATTGATGTCTTTAAACTTCTCGGCGGCCTCCGGATTGTTAGGATTCTTGTCCGGATGGTATTTCAGTGCCAATTTCCTGTACGTCTTTTTCACTTCGTCCTGGGGCGCAGTCTTCGGCAGCGCGAGAATCAAATAAAGGCTGTCACCAGCCGTCGACAGCTTCCGCCTATCCATTTCGACGATTAATTAAGCGAATTGAACGCAACACGCGAGATGTAGTTTCTAGAAAATATGGTATAATCGGGCGTTACAATCAAACTGTCAGAGACCGCACAAACTAAGAGAAGACAATTATGTATTGTAAAACAGTGCACTGAAGTTCGTCCTTAACATGCGGCACCGATTCCAAATCTCACGAACAACATTTACGAACAAGATTACAACTATTTATTTGATTTAATAAATATTTCAATAATTTTGGATTGTCCATTAATAAATTCATAAATAAAGAAAACAAATTTTATTGTTGTGAGAATTTTGAATTTAATTTTGTGAAACGTCATATGACATTTGTAAGTGTTCGAACATGGCTTTTATTGATTTTTGAGATACTAAACACGCATTAGGTACCATTAGTATTAAGCATTGAAATTTTCGGTACAAGGACGCAAACAATAGATGAAAAAATGATCATATGGTGTGCCGAGATTTATGCGTTGTAATGCGCATAAGTTAATTTGCAACTCAATTGACTGAAAATTGCAATTAAACGATAACTGTACACCTTTCGTCATGGAATGGACTCCACCCAGAAGGATCGAACTACCGATCGCATTCGCCAAAATCTGTAATGATGTGGCTTTCCATGAAATAGTTGATCAAACCGTTTATCGCATCGTTTAATCAATTTTATAGTCCCTACGTTGTGTTTGTCTTGTAGTAAATGGTCAAGCTCGAAGATGCACGTATTGGTCGCAAAAGAAACCCAAATTAATTAATTTCATATTTATATATTGTGAATAACTTAATTACTATCACTGAGTTCTTTATGTACGAACGCGTTTTGGTCTTTTTCGGACCCATTGTCTAGTACAAAGCTTGTACTAGACAATGGTCCGGAAAGAACTGAAACGCGTCGTACATAAATAACTCAGTGATATACAATCTATAAATATGGAATAGTCCTATCACAAAGTAACTACTGAAAATATACAATGAATTAAATTCAATCAATTTTATATTATCAAAATTATTTCTTGCAATAAATTAATTTAGAAGGACTAATTTTATATTTTCAACATACGAAAACTATGAGGATGCGAAAACATACATTTATGCACATAATTAATTTATATTTATTCCAGGCCTTTGGCCTCGCCACCGTGAATGCTCGCTTCGCAAATTTAGTTTTGTTGTCTCCTTTTGGTTCCATTACCCTTCCCACGCCATGTCATGCACGCACTTGTACATCAACCAGCACACCTTTTACACAACTTTTTCCGGAAAACTAAGCCAGTACAAATCACGAAGCAGGGTGTTATATGAGTGTATTTCGAAATACCATACATTATACTCGCCGCAGCATTCAAAACAGAAGTCTGTTCAATTTGTGTTGTGGTAACATAATGCAGATTCCATTACAGTAATCCACACGCGACACCACAAACGCATTGACCAGAAGTCAAGTAACCTCCGCTGGTAAATATTTGCATATGCCTTTAATTTACCTTAGCTGATTAAAGTATGCACTGATCGTCTTACTTGTATGAGCATCCATAGAAACCCACTATAACATCTTCTCATGATTCACCATACATTACTGTATGGCAGTGAAACCTGGACTGGACAGAAGGATGAAAGCTGAATTAATACTGTAGAGATGAGATCATTGAGAAGGATGTGCGAGAAGACCCTGAGTGATAGGTAAGAAATAAACATATCACAGACGAATGCCAATTAAAAATAACAATCACAGACAGAATGAAAGTTGGATGTTTAGGATGGTTTAGACATGTCGAAAAAAAGACTGGTAAAACAGATTTCAGGAGCAGTACGGGGAAGCATGTTCTCATCTTCTTAATGATGGCAATGTAAGGAGTTTCAACAACCGTTGTGCGTGTATCATTGTGGAGGAGGCAAGAGATGCGTGCTAGGGTATATAGGTGGCACTCCATTCTCTGCCTACACCTATCAGAACTTGGCGTGAAGTTATGTGCGTGATTGATTTACCATAATCTAACTCCTACCTTGGCGTCCATTTTACTTAAGGGAGATTAATAAATGAAACAAATGATTACAGTATATTTATAATTATATATAATTTATTATAACGTATCATGAGTGGACAAAGATTATATAATTTACAAATATTTCATACTTCGGATACAATTAGGACCGTATATAATCCAAGCAAAAATATATATACATATATATTTAATAATTTTGAAAATTTATCCGTAACATTATTAATAATTTTATTTAACACTGTCTAACTCACACTTTAATCAATACTGAAAATACTTTTTGTAATTTACAATATCTAAGTGAATAGATTACAAATTTAATAATGCAGCATTGCATACTATGCATATTTGGGATTATGTATTACAAAATGTTTAGCGAAAAATTTTAATGTTGCTAGCGAGATGATGTCGGTGATGGTATCTACCAGATAATTATTAGGCATTTGAATTAATCCGGTCCGTCTGGCGGTCAATTGCTGTACTATATAATGCTCTAAACTCTCATAATTTATGCAAAGGGTTTTATTTTGCAGATATGACATCAGGCTTTGATATTCAATTGATAAATGTTGACCATTGTATTCATCGGATTTTACATTTGGATAATACAGCTGCTACAGCTCATTGAATGCTTGTAGAAGTCTATGATGAAAGTGCTTCTATTAATAAATCTGGACATGACAGAAAAAGAATTAAACTACAATAAATGCTGCTAAATATGTCTGAATTGCATCTGGAAACGAATCAATTTTCCTTGTCAATATGCACATCACTTGAAATTAGTTGACTCATTACCCAAATAAAAGCTCTCAATTTCATGGCCATGCACCTAAAATGCTGAAAGAAGCAATCCATATAAAGATACCCTCACGGATTATGAAATAATCATCAGAGAATGGGTGACTTCTTCTCTGGAAGACAGGGCTAGCTGGAGACAATGTCACCAAATAATTGACAAATGCTGTTGAAACAAGATCTCTTAGAAGTATGTGTGGTACAACTTTATGACAGAGGAAGGAATAAAGATAAACGAAAAAAAATGTTGCAAGTGTTACAAAATTAAAAAGTGTTTTGAGATGTTTTGGATATGTTGAGCGAATGGGCAGAGATTAGTATGTAAAATTTACAATGCGAATGTAGAAAGCATGAGACACAGGTGCCAAGAAAGGGCCCAAGAAAAACATGACATAACAAGATTAACCAAATTATTATTGATGACTGTTCGTATTTGTAATAATCTCAGAGTATGCATAAGGAGATGTTTGTTCATCATCCACGTTCGCACGTAGGTGAGGCTAGAGAAGTGTCAGAAAAAATATCAAAGAAATGCATTTAAGAAAATGTATATTCAGTCTGAACTGGAATAGAGTGGTAAATCTTATATCGCCCTGGAGCAATACCATCATCCAGTATTGTACGCCATGTGAAATGGACTTACCCTTGATTCGTAATTAGGACTGAATAGCTGGGTTTTCTAGTGACTAGAACTGAAAGGCCAGGTTTTCTAGTGACTAGAACTGAATAGTCAAGTTTTCTAGTGACTAGAACTGAATAGCTAGGTTTTCTTCTTGTGAAGGAAACTTTTTATCTCATCGATCATGTTCACCAGACATTGCTCCATCTGATCATCAGTTGTTTAGATTTATGGACCGATACATTCGGACTAGCACTTCAATTATGAAGTAATAGAGAAATGGCTCAATGAATGTATAGATTCAAATGACAAATCGCTTTTCTTTTTTATATATTTGAATTTATATTTATATATTTGAATTTATGAGTAAGAAATCCTCCTCAAAACACAAGACTAAGTATAAATACAAATATTGTGAAGATGATTGTAAAGAATTGTAGACAGCCGCAATGATAAATGCGTTTGTTGATAGGTTGGAAATGGAAAACTCTAATCTATTATAAGTGTGAATCAGACATGAGTGAAGGACATGATTGCATTGATAATCAGTTTTCTCTAAAAATATATAAACAGTCATTTAATTACCAACGAAAATAGTAAAAAAATCTTTAACTTAAATTAAATCATTGTTCTCTCAGTTAGGCAAACTGATCATAACCATCATCAAAGACCTTAACCAAGGTTAAATCTTTTTTCCACATTTTATTTTTCATGAAAATCAACAAGATTTTTCAGATTTGATGTGTTGATATTACTGTATACGTCGCAGTGTTTAAAACTTAATATACGACTCTGATAGTTGTGGGCCTTGTTGCAATGAATAGAATGCTTTGTTAAAGTGTTGGAGGAAGCGGGTTCAAATCTCGCAATGTGAGTTCGAGTGAAAATTGAATATGTATTTAACTGTCACAATGACCGAGGGGATAAATGTTTCAGTCTATATACAGGTAAGAACCGGTGTTCAAATCCCAGCTTGTACATAATGTTATTTCTATTTCTACGATACAAGCGTACCTTATAGCTTAGTGTAGAAATAGCACAAGATATTGATATACCTCACTTTTAGTGTTGCATATCTCTACTATTTAAAGGAAAAGAAATAAAATATTCGTTTCAGTTTTTGAGAAAAAATGTGCTTAAAAATTAGTAAATAAATATTCACAATGGAATCGACCGGCAATGAGTAATAGATTTTGTATTGCTCTGGAGCAATACCACAGTTCAGTATTGTGAGTTAGGCGTACCGGATTTATCCATGTTTCCAGCCTAGAACTAAATAACTAGGTTTTCTTTCACTACTAAGTAGATTCTTGTATAAGCACATGAGGAATTCCTCATGCGCACAGCAAATCAACATAAATTGATAGCGAAAAAATTAAATTGGTGATTGTAAATAATTAACAGAATGTGCGACCTGTAAGGGAGTATCAATTTCGGGGCCGTGCCTTTTTTTAAGCTCTTTCTGGCCCCCAGTTTAGACCAAGAAGGGCTTCTTGAGTGCTATATCTGCGACTGCACGAGCTAATATATGAGATTAACATTTAAAAAATATTTTTCATTTATCCAGTTACAAAACGGTTTTCATCTGATGCTGGTTACTTAAAGAAAAGAACAGTTTACTTTAAAGTTACCACAGACTTGATCTTGCCACATATATCTTTTGACATCCTCAATAAATAAGATTGGCGATGAGCTAGACAAATTATTATTATTAACGCGAATAACTTATATAGCGCCGTTTTCGTGAGAATATCATCTCAAGGGCGCTGCACATTTCGTTTTTTACTCTTCAGGGAACGATATTTTAAAAAGATGTGTTTTTAGTCGGCCTCTAAGTATCGTCTGACGGACTGTTTCGCACCGACACCGGGAGAGCGTTCCAGACATTCGGTCCCACCACCGAGAATGCTCGCTCAGCAAAGTTCGTTTTATGGTCTCTTTTTGGCTTATACAAAATTCTTTCCGAAAAACGGAACTAATGCAAATCACAAAGCAATGGTATTATATGTGTGTATTTGGAAATATAATATATTCTGCAGCGGCATTTAAAAGAGATTGAAGTCCTGTTCAATTTGTATTGTGGCAATGCAATGTAGACACCGTTACAGTAATCACAAATGCATAGACCAGAAGTCGAGTAGTCTCCGCTGGTAAATATTTGCGTATACATTTAATTTGTCTCAGCTGATTAAAGCCATGCACTGATTGTCTTACTTATATGAGCATCCATAGACAGCTCCGAATCAATATGCACACCCAACAATCTTACACAAGATGTTATATATCAAAATATTCTACACATTTTTTCTTAACTGAATCCCTCATATCACCATGACATCATAGTAATATAATACATTAATATAAAAAATATCTGAATACATAAACATATGTATATACTAATACTTATCATTTTACATACTTCAGTCGAGATGCTATTATTTATTATCTAATTGAAAGTGGTCACATGATTTTACAAGCTATCATAGTACATATATAGAGATTTGAGGTGTGGGTTTTGGCAGCCATTTTTTTAAATTATACTACACATGAGACACCATGACATCAACTGTCCGTCTGGGTATCCGGGGTCTGTAACATTCAGTGCAATTGCACATGTAAATGCTGTGCAGCAGAGAATGAAAACCTGACCAATTAGTTCTAGTCACAAAAAGTGGATAAAACTTGCTCCAGAACGATACAAGATCTACCACCTGTTTGTAGTCATAATAATCACAGAGCATGCATGAGGAGATGTTTGAATGTGGATGAGGCTATTTTTGTCAGTTCTAGTTATGAAAAATGAATAAATCCATTTCACATGATGTGCAATACTGAATAGTGGTATTGCTCCAGGGCGACACAAAATCTACCACTCTTTTCCAGTCCAGAGTAACTATACAATTTTTTTTAAATCAGAAATGAAAAAATTTTTTTTTACTCCGGCGGGATTCAAACCCGCAACCTCCAGCAAACCTACAATGCTTTTTTTTTCAAGTGTTTTAACTACTTGACCACGAGGCCTCCAAGAATGATGCATCTACTCCTCTCCTTTTTCACTTGAACGATTCTGCATGGGTTTCAAACTAGGAGTTGCTTCAATATCTGGGGTGTGCCTGCTGGAGATACTATACATATGAGTGAGTTGCTCCTGAACTGGCAGCTCACGCTTTGGGATATGCTGTTGACGGGTTGATGGTAATGAGTCCATCTTTTTATGCCTTAAGTGTTATCCTACCCTTAGGGGTGTAAAGTTGTTACTCCCCTGTATCCTTTCATCATCCGTCACCCTCTCCTTATACTTGAATTTGTGTTTTTAGTTTACATTTTCTCAAATTATTATATCACTCACAGACAGAATAAATGTCGGATGTTTAAGATGATTAGGATATGTCGAAAGAATGGCAAATGAAATACTAGTTAAATGGATCTACAGTGTGAATCTAAGCGGAAGAGCTATGCGGGGAAGATCAAGAAAAACTAGGCAGGAGCATGTTTCTAACTTGTTAATGAAGGCAATATAAGGAGCTCCAATAGCCGTTATGTGTATGATGAGATGTGTGAAATTGGAGAAGGCAAGAGATGTGTGTGTCAGAATAGGGACAGGTGGCACTTCATTCTTTCTGCCTACCCCTATCGGGACTCGATGTTATGTATGTATGTATGTATAATTGTTTTAAGTTATATTATACTATGTATCATTTTAGGTGAATATTTAAATAAGAAATAAGTGAGAAATCGGGTATGTGGTAGGCCTCTGTAAAATTATGTACCATAGGAAGCTACCTTAAAAAAATCATTTTTAAGTGATAGTTACATCTTAACATTGTTCAATATATTACATATATATCATCTCATGGGGATTCAATTAAGAAAACGAAGTGTAAACATTTATACTTTTCTCCTTAGCTTTATTCATTGGAAAAAATGTGTGTATACCATAAACGATTAAGCTGTCTCTCCAATAGCACGGACTTTCGAAATTTTCCACCGACAAAATGCAACTAAAAACTTGTCACGTTAGACAAAGGCGTTGTAAAAAAAATTATCAGAATAAAATAAAAACACACAAATATGTACAATATAAAACGATCAAATATATTTTGAAATAATAAAGTAACTAAATTCGTAATATTTAGGTATAGAGGTTTTATTTGCATTTAAGAATATGTGGATACGTTGAAATTGAAAACATACTTTTATAATTATGTCTACGCATGCCAGCGTGCAGTACACATAACATCTCAAATTGTGACACACCATCAGAGCAGACCTTAAATATCCAGAGATACAAAGTATTCAAAATGAGATGAAAACAACTCTCAAAGATAAGAAGAAAGACAAACAAAGTAGAACATTCTAAAGCCAAATTTAAAGAATATATTTGATCTCATGCACTTTATATCAAGTGTACAGGATTGATAGAATTGTAAGTAGTTTAACTCTTCCTGCATGTTTTGCAAACACTTGGTGTTCTTTACAGAGATTGAAGAATCTTCACTATGCCAGGTAAGGTAGTCACCTCTGGTCTGGTACGTAGCGCTGCTATATACCTAAATACCATTATCGCTTTAGCTCCTATTATAGGATAGAGCAACAAACGCATAGCGCTCATTTTCAACATTGATATGAAAGTAACATAGATTACCAAATTCACCATCATACGAGGAACAGCTTTCAAAGGCAAGCCTTCCAATTACTAAAGACCATTTTACAAATAAGAATGAGATGATGGAAGAAGACCAGAATTTTCATGTCTATATAGCTAGCTTTCAAATTGATTTTTCAACTGTACACTTTGACTGATTGCAGAAAGAATTGAAATCGGCATGTTTTGAGCTGCAGTAAGCTGAAGAATCGGAAGCAAGCTAATTTGTTAGGATAATATATTTCATAGGAATTTGATATGTTAGTCATCTAATATGAAACCATGATCAAATGCGAAAAACATGCTAGATAAGAGTGGTTTTATGCATTGACTATATATGTACTGGTATGAAAATGTCAACTCCCACTTCAAATCGAGAAACAGTTTTCTCCTCAGATTCCCCAATAAGCAAGAATGATGGAGAGGAATAGTCCACATGCAGAATTGGCACCCACATAAAAATCTAAGAACCTGTTGAAACCAGATTTAAGGAAAATTGAAAAGTTGGGGCATGCTGAGAGAAGATAATGTCAACAGTTTGTGCTTATGCATGGGTTCAAAACACAAGCCAGATGCTGGTCTGTTCTCAACTCCCAACACAATGGACAGTCTCATACTGGCAAACAAACCGATATCCACTATATCTTTTTAGACTAATGATGTATAGCATTCTGGACAGAGATGAATGGCTGGTCGTTCTTCAAATGGAGCATTAGAAGCTTTGGTCCGATGAATAGAAAACAAAATTTGACCTAGCTTTAATGGTTGCACTGTGTTCGAGCTCACCTAAGAGTGTCATCCAAAGTATATCAAAATGATCAAAGTTGTAAAACGTATTTGCTTTCATAGGAGACTATATCATTTTTACATTGTATTTCTCAACAAAGCAAACCTATTCATTCTCTTATGATTCTTCCATTATTTAATTGTCGCTGACTACCTTTTCATGACACATCTAAATCCTCTTTGTTGGATTTTATCAGTGATAACTTTGTGGTGATTCATTATAAAACATAAACATTTTAGTTTTTCATTTTCTAATACCACTTATTTATTTTAAAGAGTTTGACGCGTTTTGATGCCTCATTACTTTGGTTTGAGGTTTGCTGAAGCACACAGTATTAGTAAAATAGATACTTATAGACAATATTCTCGCCTAATAAATCCAGCAAGTGCTGGTTGCTGAAGTACACGGTAGCAGTGAAATAGACACTTTTAGGACAATTTCTCACCTAATAATGCCAGCAAGTGTTGGTTCCAGCAAGGGCTAGAAACGCGTCAAACTCTTTCAAGTGAATAAGTGGTATTATAAAGCAAAAATTAAAAATTCATCTAAATTCTCACTGAATCTCAGCCTATCCACATATTCGGAGCAGTTAAGGAAATGAACAATAATGATATAAATTTTGAAGATGAATATACGATATCAACTAACAGCCTGTTGCGTGATCGGGGCTTTGTAAATATATAAATTAATAATAGAGACGGCTATATGAAAGAAGCGTACGGAGTTTCAGCCCTCCTGACCAAAGTCCTCCTTGAACTTGTCCAGCTTTACCATGTCTTCGTCGTTCACTGTCGGCTTTGAGGTGGCCAACGATCTCAGCATGTCCGACTGAAAAATAATTGAGATTTATTTATCATTATTTATGGTCAGTCTCGTGGTCTAGAGGTTGGGACACTTTACTAAAGAAGCACCGGAGGTTGCGGGACCGAATCCAGCCGGTGTGAAAAAAAAATTTAGGATTTTAGGAAACTCAATTCGTCTCCAGATGCAACATGGGTATATGGTGGGACAGCAAAAAAAAAGGGGTGGTATACTTAAATATTTTCAATTACAGTTTTGGGAACAGTTTGATCGGTTTAAAATTCCGCACAATATGTACTAATTTTATATGTACTTTAACAACTATTGCTATTTCTAAATGTTAAAAAGCTGGAGAAGAATGAAGCGGCGC
>JAPMAF010001379.1:0-11220 GCA_026537445.1 Silvatares holzenthali
AACGCTTATTGACGTTACCCGGCTGTCGCGGTAGTCAAAAACGCTTATTGACGTGACCCGTCCCGAAAGGGTTAAGTAAATAAATAAATTTTATTTCAGGAGCAGCCACCATCTTATCAGCAATCGATGTCCAAAAAAGACCAGTAAAATGTGAAGATAAGCTTAAAAGAGCAGTTCATAATCAGAGCTACGCAAATCTTTAATATTTTTCATTTGATCTTTTATATTTTTTGTCTTCTTATTAATAATTAATAATCGTACAGCGTTACAAAGTTATGTGTTGTAATTTATCTGTGTGATTTATTTGTTATCTTTTCATCATGGTGTTGTTATTTTGTGACCACCTAGTTTTAACTCTTAAGCACAGTATTTTGAGGGAGGGAAATGATCCTAGATGCACAGATGGTTTTAAAATTCAGTTTTATGTTGTAATCAGGGTGCACCACAATTAATTGTAGAGACGTCTACAGGCAATCATCAGTTGATAACTTAAAAATTTGAACTTCAATGCTGTTAATGTTCAATTAATGTAGTTTTTAACATTTCTTTTGCTCTTGTATATTATTATGTATTTGTAAAGTTTGCTTTTATTATAGGTGTTCCTTGTTAGATTATAGTTCAACCAAAAAAAATAACTAAAATCATGTACACAGTGTTGAGAGCCAATTCGATGCTACCCATTTTTAACTTATTTATTTATGATTGTAATGATCATATATCCTACAAAAGACCCCTTTGTTCTCCTGTCAAAATGCTTTATGTATGAAAATGATGCAAATATATTGTTCAGTTTAGTGTTATTATACATAAATGCCTTTTTATTTTTTATTACTTTGGTGATATATTCCTTCATGCTATTAGTGAAAAGATAATTATTTTATAAGTGACGATATAGAACATATTTGTTTTTATTTACAACATGTTTGGATAAAGGGATCATCAGGGAATTAAGAACATTCCAAATTTTTCAGTATTACCAATGCATAGTAATAAAAAAGGCCTTTCCTTTCCAACGTCTTGAAAAATATATGCATTTGTTTATATTCTATTATATATTGTGGATTTTTTATTAAAAACAGACATAAAGAATATATAATAGTAGTAGATATAGTTTTTTTACTCTATAAAGAGTATTTTGGGAGTAGAAAGTTTAACCTTAAAATAAATAAAGATCTAATATATTGTTAGTAATGTACCTATTTGCATATTATGCGATGGCCTTGAAAATATACTGATGTTTATAACATTTATATGGTATGCTTATGTAAAACACAAATCATTTACTATAATCGATGTTTAAAGTACATATATGTATATTATAATATTCTGTACACACTTGTAATAATTTATGCTAATTTGTTTGAATAAAATAACTTTCATGGTGGAAGTATTCAAACTGTTTGTTCTCTTTCGCTTTAACGAAATATAGAAGTATTATTATAAGTAAAATGAGATCTCCATACTTTGGTAAGAATATTAAATGACAAAAAGCGGAAATAAGTTCTCATCCTTCTCTTAACCTGATTGAGAAATCTCATTCCTCACTTTGCTCTATAGAATGCAATGAGCAATAGATATTACTGCTTGTTGTTAAAAAGGAGGGAGTGTGTTTCCAGACCATATAAACAATTCAAAAGATTAATGACGCTCAACAAGGATTCCATTACAGAAAAGCATAACTCGAACTACATTTCAAATAAATGAAAACATTCTTCCATTTTTAATCATAATGCCACCATCTACAGCACTTAAACAACAATAATTATTTTTAGCAGTTATAAACTTATTAAGCTGGCAGTCAATAATGTAACATTGATAAAAATGTTATTAAATCTCCAATAGAACCTACGAAGTAATGAGTCTTCAGAATCCAACAAAATCCATGGTATTTCTGATGGTCTATAACAATCTAGGGTTTGAACTGACTATATTTCATTTTGCTGTACCATTAAAGTGCATTTTTGAAAAAAAATATGTGTGTTCGAAATATCTATATATAACAACACTTTTTAGATATGCTTTGTTCCAACTGATGACCAAGGACTCGGGTGATTCAATTCGGAAAATGAATTGAAATAACGTGCTAGATTCCACAATAATTTATTATTAACATATTATTGATTACCTTTGTATACAATTACTGAATAAATATATTACAATTTAAATAACTTATTACTTCAAGGAGAATACTTTTATAATGAATAGTTCAGCTAAGAATTATGATCAATTTCACGCAAAACACGAATCAAACAAAATGATACACAACAGTAAATATTGTATATATTGTGAAACTCACAAAACATTATGCCTTGTATTTATAGTGCTATAATAAGATGTGATGAAATGTTCATTGTGCATACTTTTGCACTGCAATATTTGTACTTCATACTAAAATATAAACTAAAAGTTGCATCAGAAAAAATAATAATCGTCTGATATTTGAGACCAATATGTAAAACGCAAACAAACTCTAAATATTGGGAAAACACTAAGATTAAAAAAATAAATAGCACTCAACTAGTATAAAAATATTCTTGGTCCCAAAACATATACTGTAAAAATTTAAAACCTAGTAATTAATGTATGAGAAAAAAATAGTTGCCAAGGCCAGTAAAATTGAATTTGTTCCAAAATGTGGCATCTCACTTATAACAATCTATCTGTGAAGATAGACATTTTAGAGCCAATGGGAAATAATAATATTTCCTAATATATTTCGAGTAAATGTTCTTTATAACATTTTGAGCTACAAAAGTAGTATAAAATATATCACTGCACAACATTCATGTGCCTGTGTATTCTGCAACAGCACTGTTTAACATACAAATAACTACAACTAATAGAACAACAGAGTTATGTTAACAATGACAATATTTAGCTGCAACAGAAAGACGGACACATTAATACTCCTTACAATGAATGACACATTCAAGATTGGGAAAATTCAATTAAAACCATATTTATTATTATAATTTATAATAAATACGTATGACTGAATGAAATTTTTCTAACGTAATTATAGTATAGGTATAGTAAAATAGAGTAGAGTACAGTACCTAAGTTTAGGAATAATTTAACGCTACTGTAGTTGTGCTGTTATTTTATTTTACAAAGCACTACATGTTTTCCCTTACGTATAAAGTTATTATGTACCATAACAAATATTTCATTAATATTTGGCCTTAATACTTATTTTAAAAACGACTAGTTCATTGAAAATCGACCGCAGATTATTTATTACAAACGATACATTTCAAAATTTAGACATTAATCATTATTTTACTCAAACAATGTATATCAGATACATGCACCCACACGCACTTGCATTATTATTATAATTTATTACTACGTTAAGTTACAGTGGCAAATATATGAAATTAATGCTATCTTCAAAATGCAGAAATGGAAGACAACTTCCGCTATCATAATGGCTACTTCATTTATATTATAAATACAATAGGTACTGGAATATTAATTTATTCTCGTAAGAATTATGAAACTGTATTCACAAAAGAGAGAATTTCTCTCGTTAATGTGATGAATCGACAAGCATTACTTTTATTCGACTGAAATTATTTTATATCTCTACTTTAATTATTTGACAAAGTGTTAAATATACTATTCAGCAGAAGTAATGTCTAATACATGAAATTGTGAAAATAATCTCAAATCAAAAATACTACATTAATTTGAACTCCTACGTACCTAATCAAATATCGCCGTATTACCTGTATACACTTTAGCTTTTAACCAGGGTACATAATTATTACGAATTTGTGAACTTTTATAATATATTAAATTAATTATCGTAGCATTGACTATTCTTCAAGAGACAAACCTAATTTTATATATATGAAATTAACTAGACATACTATTTCATGTAACGCGCTAATACACGGGTATTATTTAGCTACGAGAATTATTATATTAATACAAGTTGGTGTTATCTAGTTTTCCGCATACACTCGGATTCAGTTCACTCACTTCACAATATATATACGGATATACGGACACATCATTTCCGAGAATATTTGATTCATTTATACAATTCACAAAGTTGTAGCGTAATACAATGCTGCTGACACTGCTACTGCTAAGCTTTATCACACTTTGTTATATATTAAATCATTTGTGGCTACTAGCTGCCTTTCAATATAATAACACATACCAGCACAGTACATACATCAAATAAATAATACAAAAAACAATACATTTTTATAATATTGTGCAGAAAAATATGTATAAGTTGTGGAGGGTTTGGATTAATGAATTTTCAAATAAATTTGTTAAAAATTTACAAACTTTATACATGTTAGAGATGCCGAAAGAACATTAACATAAATTTAACAACATTAAAAATCACAATACGTAAAAAAACGTTCCCTACCAAACTTAATATTAATCAATTAGTTATTATTTAGAGTATTGGATGTTCAAAAATGCATCATTTTCATAAGATCACAGCATCTTTACGATAAATAAAAAACCTCCCGATTCCGTTTCATAGGCCTGTAAAAAGAATGTAATACATATATAGAATCATAATTGTTAACCCACTAAGATTCAATTACAGTGGACCCCTGATAGTCTAGTTGCTGGCTTAATTGATGCTCCCTGTAATTGACATACCAGTAACATATTATATCATTTTCACTATTTGTCGGTTCAGATGAGACTGCTCAACAAAAAGTACCAGACTATATGAAATCGGTAGCAGTACACTAGACTGACAAATATGCCAACCCTACACCGCCCTACAAAAGGTTTGTAGGATCACAGGTGGTTCATTGTAAATCAATCATGGCATGAAATACATTGTATTATTCGTTAAAAAAAAACATTGGTCTATATGATTCAAATAAAGGACTGATAAAAACATGGACTATAAATGAAGCTAAGCATCAAACGAACAAGTTACAATTAAGTTACCAAAGTAATGACAATCGCATAACTTTACAAATGTCAAATTGCCAAGTATACAATAATTTGGAAACAAACTTTGACATTTTCATTTTCTAATATTTGATATTTATGTTGATGTGATCTAAACATTGATTAAGGAACACTATCCGTGCATTAGGGAAAACGAAAATCGAACATTTCCCCAAATAGAAACCGAAACACATCTATTCAGGAATTCAATTGTTTTCATTAAATGTCATCACACCGCATTATTGATAAGTAAGAGGCCGTCATACTCCATTATTATTATTATACATACACATAATAATAAAAATATTTTACATCGAAAAACATTACTATATTTAGATAAATTTACCGCTCCCTTTGCTAACACAGAGGCAATTTGGATATATCCCAAATAAACACATAAATGGATACTTTTAAGCGATGGCACATACGAGTAGTAACTGTTCTCTATTTTTATGCCAAAGGAACATCGCGCAATTACTCAAGAGAGCCATTTCTGTTACTTTTTATCAAGTATTAGTCAATCATCTAGTGCTCCGCAGTCAATCGGGCTTTAACCAGAATTTGATAATAATGTATATACTAATTTTAGTCACTCTCGATGCAACTTATTTCTTCTTGACGTTGCCTGCCCTCTTCTCGGCCTTTTTAAGCATCTTTTCTCGTTTGTCTTGCAAGCGCCTCTCCTTCTCGGCAGCCGCTCGTAGCTCCTTCAGTTTCCGTTTCAGTTTTTGCTTGTCATCCCCGCTCACACCGAGCAGTTTGAGATCACGCGAGGTTAAAGCTAATAGAAGGGGTCCATCCACACCACGGGAAGCGAAAGCGCCTGCATACCGTTCTAGACCTTGTCCCTGTCCAACTATCCACTGCCACACCTAAATAAATAAAAAAAAATCATAAGCACCAAAATAAATTATGTTCAATCACTTTTAAAACACTAATAAATAGCGCCTCAATATATTCATGAGCTCTGTATAAACCTAAGTGAAAGGAGATGTAACACTAAGGTCTGCTTCATTGGTTGAACCTATTTGAGCAAATCAGCCAAAATATTGTGACAGAGTTTTTTTGTGTGGCTAGGACCTTGTAGTGTGGAACCAACTACCACTGAACAGATAACCTTGTTGAATATAGGAGGCAACTGAAAATCATACTCTTAAAATGAGTTTTATTGAAGCGCCTTTGAGTGCAACTGTTTTTCTAAATGGCAATATATAAATAAACAGATTAGATAATACTCAGATTTAATATGTAAAAAATATATAATGCAATAAAATTTTGAATCCTTACTTTTTGTTTACTCCATTGTATTATTGGCGTACTGTGATGAGGACTAAAAGATGTTGTCGAAGCGGAGAGAGGAGACAAGGAAGGTGAATCCGTTCCGGGGACTCCGAGTGGCTGCCAGGGCATCTCACTCCCCACTGCCATTCCTGGACCCACTTTCTTCACTGTACACATAAACAACATATCATGGTAAAATTCTCCACATATTTTAAAATCAATCTAACATTCCACATGACATTTTTCAAGGAAGAAATATAGCCTCTTTACATACTTATGATTTAAATAGAGTAATAAAAAAGAAACTAAGATTTTGCTAATTTTTATCAAATTAGTTTTGTATATTTTATCAAATGAGTTGGCATTAGATATGTACTTAAAACTTGAATATACAGTTGACTCTTTTTTGATACCCAATGAACCAGAGAAAGAGTTCAAATTACTGAGAGCACATAAATTACTATTAATATGAGAAATACAAAAATTAATAACACAAATAAAACATTAACAAGATCCAAGACTGCAAACTTCTCATATCTCTGTATGTAAACAAAGGACAGGTCTGTGCATGAAAACAATAATCATCATTCAATGAATTCAAATTAGAACTCACTCATACACATAGCTGATTATTGATGTAAACGTAAATTCATGTATGAAAATAATAACCACCAAATTATAGAACTTAGCCAGCAAGATGCCATACCTATAACTTTAAATTACCAAGGAGACCAAATCACATTGATTTTTTTCAATTTATCGAATATTTTTCACAGAACCAGGAAGAAATTTCAAAGATTTAAATAAACAATTTAAAGCTGCAACAAATGGATGCCCTTAAACTAGATAAATTATCACTGACCTCTTGCGTTGGCCTCGTTGACAGCTTGCCGAATTTCTTCCACCAGATTTTGGGTGAGCACAACTGGGTTGGTAGCTCCCTGCCCTGTACTCCCCTGATCTCCGGCCAATCTCCTTTCCCTCTCGGCTAACACCTGCTTCAGTTGTTCCGCAAGTGAGGCTGGAGGACCTATTTGTTATAGGAATATAAAAATAAATACCAGAGAAATACTATACATTTATTTAAGAGATTTGCCACTATCAAATCAGACAAGTGAATAGCATACTCTACCTGCCAGGGGGCCGGCATATTGGTGGTGGTGGGTGATAGAAGAATAAACATCCTCTTTTACTTGATATTCTCCGCTAGTTCTTTTAAATACTTCAGAATATTGCTAAAAGAATGGAAAATTCATTATTTATTTATTTATGGACAATTTTAAATTAGTGCTAATTTATGATATAATATCATCCCAAGCAGTGGTGTGCCCTGCCCAGGCTTATGAAATAATATTATAAATCAATGATAATGTTACAATATCTCAGAGCAATCCGCCACTGATTCCGAGAATATGTTATACAACTTTTTTTAGAAGAGTTAGTAGTATATTAAATTATAAAAACGAATGAAAATAAATAATGCAAATGAATTACTGGATGTCCTGGTAATTCGTCTCCCGTCAAGCTCGATAGGGTTGATTCTGGGTTTTCTTCCCTGTAAAAAAAAGGTTCACAGATATAGAATGAATTTAATAAAAATAAATATTTGAAAAGAATACTGGTAACATATTACCTATTATTAGAATTAAGCAAAATATCGTGAGATGCAGAAGTTGATTCACTTAACGAATCATCATTGGAATCATTGTAACTTTCATCGAGGCCGTCATACTGAAAATACATCAGATGAGTATCCATAAGCTATAGGTTGAGGGTTTCATACGGTGCAAGTGCTACTGGCTACTGGGTACTTACACTGCTAGCATTGGAGAGTGAATGTGGGGAATGATGTCTCTGTCTGGCAAGGTCTCCTCTCGTCCGTTGTGCTGAAGTATCCAATAAAACTGTCTGCGGCACCGCCAGATCCAGCTCCCTTCCGGCGACTCCACCGTCCTGTTCTCTCCCGTTCATCGATCCTTCAGGGTCCATACCAAAACTGACATTGTCTTGCTCCTTTTCATCGAGAGATCCATCCGGATCTCGGCTAATATTCGCACCGTCTAATTCGGCTTCCGTCGCTATCTCAGTAGGTAAAATAGTTTGCGATGGAATTGGAGCCGTCGTCGTGACAACTCGCCGTTCGACTGTTGCCGTTTTCTCGTGAGGAGAACCTTCCGATGAGAGATCGCCATCCGATATCCACGAGTCTGTAATACAATACGATTGCTAAATGCTGATGTTTAGCAAACGAACGGATCTCACCTCATCTCCTCATATTAATTACAATCGAATTTGGACTACCTTTACCCTGATGCATTTATTTGCACATTGTATTTGTGAATGCAAAATACGAGTACATAGTCTGGATTGACAGTCAGGTGTTAACCATTTAGGAAATTTGGTAATTATACTACATATGCAGAATTTCGTGTGTGATTTATAGATAGATGACCTTTTCTGTGGAATGTACTCGAAATAAAGATTTCACAAAAAGTGTAGTACAGATGGTGACAAAATGGATTGTTCAATATCCCTCTCTTTGGGTAATTATTAAAATTATTGATTTAAATACTATGGTTTGAAACAATATATTATACTAGGAAAATCATAAATAATATGCTCAGAGTAAATTTAGAACAGGTATATTTGCCAAAAATGTTTACACTTGATGTTAGTTTGTTTCACATTGTATGTATAATGATGTGTGTTAGTAAAATTTTAGGATAAATGTCAAAATATATGTATCCATATCCATACATACACGGTAATTGAAAAAAATTGTTAAATTATTGTCTAATGTAATTCTACTGACATAGTGATAGTGATGAGTGATCACTCCGCTACTGAGCAAGGGAGTATTGGAGCATTGGAGGGAGCGTTTTCTTTAATCGTCATCTTGGAGAGGAGAAACATTACCTAAAAGTTGGAAGGGTTCTGGAGGTGGCCGTCGTGACATCTGCGGCGTAACTTGCTTGGCGCTCGGCTCGTATGGCAACATAACGGGAACTCCGGCTTTCTTCTGTGTTTCCTGGAAAAACAATGATTGATTTAATATTTTGATCATATTAAGAAAGAGAACAAAAATCAATCATAAAGATGAAAATAATTTGATCTAAAAACTTACTAAGAGTAGAACTTCGAGTCGAATAACCCTATCTTTTAGGGTTTTTACCAGAGCATTGTACTCTGTATCTTTCTCCTGAACTAATTGTTGATAGAATTCCTCTCGATGTATCATGTCAATTTCCCTTTGCTTGAATTCACGAAGTAATTTTTTTGCCTGAAGTTAAATATCAAAATTAATAAATGTGTATATATGTGAAGACCAAGTGACACTGACAAAAACATGGGAATCTGATTCATAAATAAGGTTAAAATGATTCACTCACTCTATTGTATTTGTTATCCAGGTTGGAGTATTGTTCTTGTGATTGCTGCAGCATATCTTTATAGGACTGTGCTTCCCTCTGTGATGATTTGAGGCTTCTCTCAGTCTCCCGAAGTTTTAGCCCCGATTGCCGAAGTTTTTCAGAAAACTCTTCATTCTCTGCACCATTGGATTCCAGCTCCATTAGCTGAAGAAAGAAACAGTTTAAGCTTGTAAAAACACATCTGCTAGAATTATTAAAAACATATACAGACATTGAAAATAAAATATAACTTTGGTTTAAAATTAGAAATGAAAAGTTGTAGAGGGTCACAAAATGGTTTGGTGATAAGGGAAGATGGCAGCACAGAGCACTTTTCGGAGAGTGATTTTATGCTCAGAAGTGGAAAGGATGAAACATTTCTAACAGAAAGGAGATGGTGTAGAATATAAGCATTTTATTATTTAACCACAACCATGATTAGACAAATTATAAGACATTAATACAATACTTTATGCAACATTTACAAATAGGAGAACACAAAATACTTTACCTTTTGGTTTAGTTGACAGACCGAAGCCTGGGAAGCTACTAATTGTGACTGAGTCTGAAACACAACACACAACAGAACATCACAACATCACATGCAGCAAACACAAAGGGACAACATGCAAAACAATCCAACAAAAACAATAACATATATTACTGGGAAGAATTCTCCAAACAAAACATTGATTCAAAAGATGGCAAAGAAGCACAAAAACAAACAGAAGCAAATAATAAGAAGTTTAAAAAAAAAAGATTAGGTAAAACGTAATAACTATTTATTGACTCGCCATTCAGCAAATAGGTTTCATGTACTAACACAATGTTGGAACGACCACTGCTCCATAGTTATTTAAATGGTTTGCTTTCTCAATCCAAATGATTATTCTACTCTCCCCTACCACTCCTAACTGAGTACAGTTGTTCATATAATAACCCTGTACTTTTGTTTCTGCATTTATGATAAAAATATATAAATTTAATTAGGATTTGCACACAGGTCAGTATTTGTATGTGACAATTGTAGGTGTGACTGTTTTATTTTAAATTGTAAAACATTCTTTGGGTGACACTGTATCAAGAAATTGCGCTATTTAAATCAGCTATAAATAAACTCAAGAGAATGGAGCTTAAGACAGCTACTTAATTATCAGAAAAGTTTTTTACTTACTAAATGTAGAAAGGAATATATAAAAAATATAAACATTTTGTTTTCTCTTTGTTTAATACCACTTATTTATTTTAATGAGTTTAATGCATTTCAAGCTTTTCACGGCTCACGTTTGTTTATTTATTTATTTATATAGTACTAATTAGCACCAATGATTCAAAATAAAAACAAGAATCATAATAATAATAACAGGAACAAAATAATAATAAATTTATGATCTTGATAATGAGCCATGAAGGTCCCGAAACATGTCTAACTCATAAAAATAAATAAGTGATATTAACCCTTTCGGGACGGGTCACGTCAATAAGCGTTTTTGCATGACTACCGCGACAGCCGGGTGCCAGGTAACGTCAATAAGCGTTCTGACACATTTTACTTGTATTGATATCCGAATAGCGCTCATTGACCTTATAAATACAC
>JAPMAF010001380.1:0-11215 GCA_026537445.1 Silvatares holzenthali
CGTGGCTTACAATACTGAACGGTGGTGTTGCTCCAGGGCGATACAAGATCTACCACTCTTTTCCAGTCCAGAGTGAAAAATTTTTTTGCTGTTTTTTATTTTTTTTAATATATGTTTACACATATATTTAAAATCTGAATTGAAAAAGCATTTTTATTTACATATTTTTTTCCACCCTGGCGGGATTTGAACCCGCAACCTCCAGCGTTCTCCAACGCTTTAGTCAAGTGCCTTTAACCACTCCACTACGAGGCCGACGAATATGCTTCGTGTATACGTATAAATGGTACACAGGTATTCACCCGTATCTTAAAGATCGGTTATCTTTCTCAAAGATAGTATAAATTCTAACAATATATTAATAGTCCAACTGATCCGATTCCTATCCCCATGCATTATCAATTTTATTAACGTGGATAATTTATATAGCGCCGTTTCGATGCATGTGGCCTATTTAATTATTACAGTGGTCAGCGGTGGTTGCGGTAGTGCTGCGTATCGAGGAAAAAATGGTTGCCTCGGACTGGATAATTACATTTAATCAAGACATTATAGCGATTGGTTCATTGCCAAGCTACACATTTGATATTATTTTGATTGACAAATTGAAAAATATCTAAGGATTGAATTTATTCAATTTTGCAGTGACATAATAGCCGAGGGGATAAGTGCGCCAGTTTAAAGGTAAAGATTGGTATTCAAATCTCAGCTGTGTCATTTCTATTTCTACGATACAAGAATACATTACAACTTAGTGTATAAATAGTATAAGATATTGATATACTTCATTTTCAATGTTATCTCTCTATTTTTTAATGCAAAATAAAGAAGAGAATACACAAGTTGTGCCGTAAAAATACGATTTTGCACCATACTATCCAGTCTGGATAAAGCTGAGTTGATATGCAGAAACCGCAAGCACTATCAGCTGACTAATGTTTCCTGCATTTTTAGCTTAACTGCTACCGAAATAACTCGTTTTATTGATACACCATGGCATGTTTACGATTGTCACGAGCAACTTGCGAGATCGGTCAGCGACTCGCTTTTGCGTCGAGTAAGCGATACTGTTGCCTCAAGCGCTCCTACAACTCAATTTAATTCATTGCGACTACACAGTTGCACTCACGCTACTAGTTATTGTTTGTTTACGAGTGCCTACATATATCTTGACGCGGTGATGGATCGTTTGTAAGTTCACGTAATTACGCGGGGCAGTATTGAGGATGTACCATGATATTTTTTAATAACGTATATATTAACATTGTTTCAGGTGAGCTGATACATTTCTTACTATCCCTGGGAAAACAGAGTGATGTTATGTAAGTATTTTATCTTCAAGTGCAATCTTCTCGCAAAAGGTTATTAATTATTTTTCTCTTAAAGTCATTTATCCATTTAAATAGTTGTTACAACTCCGAACTCAGCCCACAAAGTGTAAATCGTATCATTACCACAAAGTGTAAATCGAGAAAACCCAATATATATCGACTAAATAACAACTGATTTTTTTGAAAAAAAAACCTATGTAACTTAAGATTTTCCCCTTTAAATCCTATGTTTCTGTTAATTTAAGATTTGAACTGAATTGATGATTGCAAAAAAACACAGTTATTATAGACAGTAAAAAATGCAGTTATTCTGTGTTGTAAAATAACGATTTCTGGAATATGATCGTAAGATCACTCGTGACAGGTTAGCAGTGCCCGTAGCCGTAGGTAGATATCACAGAATGTCAGTGTAGCTTTGCTGGGCTTCTAGCGAAGGGTGGATAGCGGATGGTGGATGTGGAGGGGATGTTAACGGGATTTGGGCGCCTGCAGTTGTTCAAAGGGCATGATGATGGGGAGACTACTTCGCCATTAGTAATAAATCATGTTCAACTTCACTAGCACCCCGGAGTAACATTATTATTTCTTCTATTTTTTCTATTCATACTCAATGAAAAATATATATGTTCGACTCAAAATTATTATTCGGATGCCGAGGAATACAACACTTGTACCAAGAATTATTGCTTCTATTTTAAATTCTCCTAATCCGCATATTGTCTTGAATCGATACTTTTGCATCTTATTTCAAAATCTTTCTTCTTACTAAATATAGGGTGATAAGGCTATGATCTAACTAAATACATCACCTAAATTAAATACAACTAAATACCTCTATGCTAGCTCTTTTTTTACATTTTCTCCGATTTGATTCAGTAAATGTGCATTACAATAGTGTCACACATTGCATACAGTATTACATATAGTGCGTACGATGGATTCGATACCTCCATACGACGCCGACCGGCTGTATTAGCTGCCACTCTCTACCAATGTACTAACAACTTTCCTCATGTCCTCAGATTATTTGCCTGTTGTCTTCCTACATCTCGTTGTCCTTTTCTTAGTTGAGGAAATACATACTTTGTTGAATTTAACGATTTAGAGTGCATTTTTATATCCATTTAATTCATATTTCGTACATCAAACCTCTTTATAAATTATTACCGAATTAAAAGCATTTTCTTTGTTGTCGTCTCCTTAGACATTTAATGATAATATAAAATATTTCACGTAATTTTTTTATGCTTGTCTTTTTAGTTCTATCACGTTACGAGTATCATACAGTACATCTGAATGATTTCTATCTGAGCAAGCGTCGCATTATAACATATTCGTATTTTGAGTAGAACCAGTTTTAAATATATTTCCTCTGAAATTCAGGCGTCAATACGTCTAGCTCTGTAGCCATCACCAAAGCGTATTTAAAAAAAACCTCCGTTGTGCGCTTAACGCTCAACACTAAAAGCGTTTTATTTTAAGACGCGAGCATTGTTTTATTCTTTATGAGATATGTTTACTGGGGGATGTATAAATTCTTAAAGAGTTTGCCTGAAATTTTCTTGGAATGACTTTACTTTTACATTATTAACTAAGTGCGTTTTCACGTTGCGCTCTATGATCCGTCGATGATCAACGTTTTTCTTCTGTATCTGAGCTTATTCCCCGCACCAAATATTCAAACGTTTTTCATACACACAATTTGTTCATATAGGTGTGTACACACACCCTCATCGCTTGACGTCCAAATTAGTTTTCATTGTTTATTTTTTTAATAAATGGATCAATGATTTTGAATTTTAACAGGAATTACGAATATTTTAATAAAGTATCTCAAAGATAGATCTGATGAGATATATTTTTTTGATTTTCAGGTGCAAAATTTATTTCTTCGATACAGCGCCCTTGAATTGATTTTCTTACGAAAACGGCGCTGTATAAGTTATACGCGTTAATAATCATACTATTACTAATTTATACTTGTTAAGGATAAACTGTAATAATATTTCTAAAGTAGCATGAAACTTAAAATTGATTAATTGTTTAATATTTATTATGTGAAATTTGGATAAAGTTTCACCAGCACGTCCAACTTTGATATGAGACTACAACATTTTGTCGTATTTTTGCTCTGTGTTTTTTTGTCGCTTCGAATAATGTGCAAGAGAGAATACAGAATGATACAGATGCATAATATATGTTCGGTTGAAGGTATAATTGAGCCATAACCCGCTTTGTACCAGTGGAGAGACATTCTGTAATAAATAATTCCACAATCCTTTTTTTCCAAGTATTAAATCCTATGTAACGTACGATTTATTAGATACTATATTGCAATTCCAACAGGCACGACGGTTCTGCCGGTATAGGTATTAATCTCTACTGCATCGGCTGCGCTTCGTCCTGTAGCCATGCAGCCACGCAGCCCTTCGCGTGAAGCAGAAACAGAAACGGGAGGTCGTTTAGGCGAATCGCGCTTTTCTCGAGCCTCGGCTAACGAACCATTAATTGGTGAAGTATCGTAGCCATCTAGGCGAGGGCATCGGCGGCGGCAACGGTATTACTTCACTACCACACTACCAAAGACTCAGCCCATGTGAACCTGGACACCTGATGCCTTCTGATTATAATATGCGCTGCGTTTGCTATTCATTGGTGAACGAACTGAGTTTGGTTTATGTTAGGCAGAAGCGGGCCTCAGTCGATGATCGAAAATATTGCGAAGGTGCCTAAATTTTAACGCCTCTTGTTCTCGGTTTTTCTTTTTCTAAATCAAATGTAATATACAATTACTACGTAGATGTATTCTACTCTGGCTCATCTCGAGTGCTGGTGAACGAGTTAAACCGAATAAAGTTTTCAACTTTAAAAATTCTACTGTCTACACTGATGGTTCTGTTTTGAGTATCGTTTAACGTTTGTGTTGGGTCTCCTGCACAAGGTTCTAAATGAGAAGTAGCCTCCTTATATTAGAGAGCGATTTCAATTATTATCTGATTTATGATCAATTATTAACTTTTCTTCGCGCTCGCAGAGTATTTCACGCTTGTACACACACACACACACACAGCGCTGTTCGCTACTCCCATTACGGATTACGGTTAAGGCTCCTTAATTGTGGAATTACTGAATTCATGAGAAAATTTCGTTTTGATTTTCTATTTTTCTTTTGAAAGATTCGCATTATGCATATTAGAGGAGCCTTGTTCTTATGTTCAAAGTATTTTAAAAAGTTATTACTGTCATCACGGCTGCAAATACTTGAAAAAGTGGGAAAATCCAAGATACGTGGAGGAAGCTGTAAGCTCCTTCAAACTTATCCCTCTTCTATTATAATATATAGATATTGTTACATATTTTTTTGATTATGTTATATTTTTGATTGTATCATAGAGTGATATATTACGAAATAACGGTATACAATCATTCATAAATAAATACAATTGCATGATTATCAGCTGAGTGGACTTCGCATTCCTTTTTTGATACGGTAGTAACACGATTTATTATTTTTTTTATCAAAGAAAATGTTAATAATTTACTGTTTTTTATAAGCCAACAAACGTATTTTTGTTTCAAATAAATTTTAAATAGTTTCAATTCATCTCACGTTTTAGTGTATTTGCAATTGGCCGCAGTGTAATAATGCTTAAATGATATTTTGGATATATAGTATAGTAGTGGTGGAATGTGAAGTATGGGCGCGGAAGACTAACTCTCTCAGGTCATAAACCGATTCGCGCGAAGGGCGATGGCGTGCCTCTACGCCTCTTCCAAGAAGGCATCACTGGCAATTGATATATGTATGATATGATATTATATTATAGTTAGTAGCGGAGTTGCTGCGCACGTACCGGTACCGGCACATCCTACCGCGGAACATGCATGCCGATTTCCTTCGGCTTCGGAGAGGCAACAACCTCGGAACAATACGATATTTCCTTTTAAGGATCTCCATTTGATTTCTCCCATCTTGAACGGGCAATACACGGATCCGCATCTTTATTGTTGTTGTTGAAGTCGTCACTCGCCGTAAAAAATCGGCTTTCAAACGCCGAGAGCCGTTTTCAAAATATTTGTCAGAATATATCTCCGAGTTGACAGGAGCTCACAATGTGCCCGTTTTTGTTCGCTCGGATTTCTGAGCTTTTCCACTAATGAGAATTCCTTATTCGCTTTGAGGCGCTTTTTGCCTCCCGATGTGTACGGCACATTCGTTCCGTGCTCCGATGATGAACAGATATGTACGTAATATGTAAAGGGTTTTTGCTTCTAAGCGATATAAACATCCGATTTATGATCTCTGTGCAGCGCACTCTCGAAGGAATCGTTAAAATATAAAAGTACCCTTTATTCTCGTCATAATTTATGTTTCACGGTCTTAAGGCAGCTTAAATTGCGATTACAGCTCAGCCAGGTCAAGATGGCGGAAGTGCACATAAGCACGGAAGCAATAACCATCATCTGAGTAATGTCACTGACTGACCAATAACAACCAATATTTTATTATCGTTGTAGTGTTTGATTACAGCACGTAATTTGATATATTATCTAACGATATTCATAGAATTAATTATCCTGTTTTCCTTCTTCCTGTCAGTCTATTTTTTATTACTTATTTTTGCGCTACGTTGTATTTGATATCGACGTCGGTACGATTCGATGTTACTGTTAAACCATATTTTTAATTATCTCAACGGTATTTAGACTTCATTCTTCATTCGTCTCTAAACGCATTCTTAGCGACCTCGTACATTCATAAGGTGTTTCTTCATAATTATTTAATCATAAACCTACAGTTAGTTCATTGACTGTGAATAAATGCCAAATCGGATGAGAGCAGGGAACGTGGCCGACACTGCTGACCCGTGTGACCGGTGGGATGTATGATACATGCAGAATTCTGCAGTGTATCGTATATTATTCTGTATGCTATGACGCTGTACTTCTGGCAGAATGCAAAGAGGTTTTGCAAGCGCTGGTTAACAGGATGTCTTCGAGATGAATCCAAAGCGGTGATTTTAAAAAAATTAATCAAATTACCTGTTGTCAAATCTTCCAGAACGACGAGTGTCTGGAACAGGTTATTGATTTTATTCATCTTGGCAGTAATGACGGTAAATCAGTATTGGTACAAGAGTGACTACAGTAATAAGGTTATCGGAGTTATGCACTTCATAACCAGCGATAAAATGCTCTCGAAAGGATCGCAGTTGGCGATACATAATGGAGTTTTACATCTACCTTGCTATCTGGCAGCGTTATGTGGACCTGGCAGGAAAATAATTAAAGCTGAATAAACGCAATGGAGATTAGAGTATTAAGAGGAATATGGAAAAAGCAATAGGATAAAAAATTAAAAACGAACGATTGAAATAATGTAGGAATGATCTATTCCCGAATTATGTGATGTTATGTATGTGTATATTTATTTTGATGATTGACTTTAAAGATGCATCGAAAGAGTTTTCAGTAATATTATCAATAGTTATAATTCGTGATATACAGTACAGAGCTTTACATGTACTTAAGTATATATTGTTAGAGAATGGCACACGGCGCACGGCACATGGCACTGGCACTGGCACTGGCACATTATATCCGATTCATTATCTCGAGGTTCCTCGGCTTTCGTCGCCTCGTCTAATGCATTCCCCCCAATGTCCGGACCCTTCTCGGTACAAACACAAACACACGTACGCGGCGGAGTCTGCTCTAACTGGTTTAGAACCACGTAAAAATAAAACCAACGAAACGGGTTGTTGCCTGCGGTGCCCGATAGGCCGATCTAGGCGAAACCAGTTCCCCGCCGACTCGCGCGGCACGGAGCTACACGGCTCGATAGCCCCTCGCCGCTCCGTGGGAGGCAAAGCGTTTCCTAGCGCTCTTTCAGGGGCGAGCATCGATTGTTTGAATAGTCGAGGATCGGGTCTATGCGTTGCGGTCGGACGCTCGGCGCCATCGGCCGCGACTATCAGAATTGCCTGGCCCTTCGGAGGAGAAACCCGTTTGTCGGATACTTGTACCATTTTATTATTCTCGTTTTCTCCGCGTCCATCACCGCACTGTCCGCTCTGCGCTTCTATGTCCACAATTACATGACTTACCTTGCGCAATCCTTATGTTTATGTTTTATATTTCGCATTATGACCCGTTTTTCATTCATGTCAGCTCTCATCTAAACGATTCGGTCTCAAATTTGTCTCGGATTGCTCGGTAGTTTCTTCACGCGAGGCGTCAGGTGCTTTAGCTGAGGCTGTCTTTGTATCAACAAGCACCGCAATATACACGCAAACTCTGGGTTTTTACATTTTCAAATTGGTTTTGCAAATAGTTATATTCGTTCGGAGCTTATATTGACTTTACTTACGTATTAAACTTTCTTTCCTCTTTTCCATTCATTCTCTCAGGGCCTTTTCTTTTCTCAGGCCAACTCCAAATTTTTTTCAAAATATACCCACAATTCCACTATCCCCATAACCATCCATTAATACAAACCCTTAATAATAGCTTCTAATTACCACTTTTCAGATATCTGACTTTCGGATTAACGTTTCATATTCGGTTGTTAATTAAATTATGTATATCCTCGACGGCAGATGGTTTTCGTTCTCGTATATATGCACTATTATTACGTGGAATTAATTTTACTTCTTTTTATTGTACGTGAGATCACGGAGTTTACAATGTTTCTGCCGGAGTCGGAATATTACTATTATTATTATTTGTAACATGTGGCCATTTGTAAATATGTTTGCCTCTCCATCCTCTATCAACTGATTCACCTCGCCATTATCTTCCTCCCCTCTATTCCGTCATTTAATGCTGACCCTTCATTATGGTCATCATCGTGGTGCCGGCGCGCGTGGGCCAGTCCGGCTGCTTTAAATCGCTTTCCTGGAAGAGGGTTCATTTCCTTTCTATTTTTTCACCATCCGAAGTTTTTAACTATTCTATACGATTTTGTAAAAATTTGCAGATTTGATACTCGTACTAATTGCTATTCGAATAATAACAAATTTAATTCTGTCACCCCTGTAAATAATTAAGTTAAGGGTGTAAGTGTAAGGTCAAGCGCTCACGTCGAGTGATTTTTAAAACTTATTTTATTGAAATGTTAAAATACAATCAATTTAAAAAACACACTTGTATTACTTTTGAACGATTCAAGCCTAGAAGATAGGAAGATAATGTTAGAAGAGCTTGTAAAGCGCCTTAATTCCAACTAAGTAGCATCAAATCAGCGGGCAGTCTTTGGATAGCAAAATCGGTTCAATCTGAAAATTCAAAATAATGTTATTATCCATCTACTTACTTATAGTTTCTTTATAAATAGATGCAAAAAATAAAATAAAGCAATCATTTTTATTTCGATTAAAACAAAAAAGCGATTTATCGAGGGAAAAATCTATAAAAATGTCATTCAAAATGTTCGAAAAATCTATTCATATAGAATATGTATTCAAAGCCTGTAATGTTTTAAGTCAATAAGTTTTATAGATTTTGCGTAACCTAGCGAGAGAAAACAATTATTACATTTTCGGTACAAAAAATATAATTTAATGAAGTATTACTGAATACTTACAATTTTGGCTAGTCTATCGGTTATCTGTAGTGAAACATTCCGTAGTATATTTGTGTAGCTGCTGCCCCGAGCAAAGGCGGAAGAAGCTATAAAACCGATACGAAAATCTATTCGGATGGCAACTGAGGTCGCACACGCTTCCTTGGAAAAGGCTGAGTCGCTAAATTTAGAGTTTTGAAGAAACGAATGCAATTCCGTATTCTGCAGCCAAAAAAGAGTCGTAGGACCAGGATAACCCGTTATCTCAGTTATTTGTCAAATTTCATGTTTTTTTTGTGAACGCGTTTCGAGCCTTTCTTGTGCCTCATTATCTCAATTTTTTGTGTAATCGTAAAAATGATATCCAAGATATAGACATAATATTTAAGGTAACTAGAATGTACAATAGTTAGTTTTTGATGAATGGCTCGAAATGTATCGAACCATTTATATTAATAAGTGCTATTTGTCAATATTGCTCGTTTAATCGCAACTGGTCGAAACTAAGTATAATGTAAAGGTTACAGAATATTGTAACTGTTATTGAAGCGATAAAATCATTCATCATTTCTTAATAGCTTTTGGTTTGTTACTTGGATGTGTTTTCTTCATTTACCTCTTCCTCTGCTGTAGTAAGAACCGTCGGTCAACATCAAACGCTCGACATCTCTTTGTTACGTACTGACATTTTCTTTGGTCGTCTCTAATTGATATCTAGTCCGTGGTTGACCTCAGAATGCAGCATTTACCTTTTCATCGCGTGCCTACGCCACCGAGCCTACATTTATTTGGTCGTTATGCGGTGAGGATATTGGATGACACTGTCGCGTTCGTTATCCGTCACGTCGTTTACTTCGGAGTCGAGCGCAGTCCTTCAGCTCGCCGGTTCGCCGGTTCGCACGGGCGCGTTGCGAAGCGACGAGCCCCTAATGCGCTCGGCTCGGCGAGTGCATGCGAGTACTATCTACGAGTAGGTACCAGGCGGTACGGTCAACGGCAGTGCACTGATCATTCATTAAATAATCATCCTACATCACGCACTACTTTCAGCCGGTGCGCGGTACGCGGTGCGCGGTGCAATGAACCTCGCCTCGCATCTTGCGCTCCTCGGGCCGGCTCGGCTCGCCTCCGAGGCGAGGCGCCCCCTGCGCCGCACTCCCCCACTCCCATATCTGGGCCGAGCGCGGGTTAATACATAATACGAGTACACAATATATGTGGCATCCTTCGCGACAGCAGCTGTTTGATAATTTCGCTTGTTTTGCGGTTGCAGTTTATTATTGATATTAACATGGACAACTTATATTGTACCGTTTTCGTAAGAAAATCACCTAACGCCCTACTGCGCATTACTTTGTTAATCTTCATGGAACGATATTTTAAATGCGTGTATTTTTCCGCCTTTAAAAATCATCTCAGAGGGACCATTTCACGCCGACGCCGGGAGAGCATTCCAGACCTGCGGCTCCACCGCCGAGAATGCCCGCTTAGCGAAGTTCGTTCGATGCTCTCTGGCTCCGCTACCCTTACCCTTCCTATAACCGTTGAGGAAGCTGATCTGAGACATTCAGAGAATCGGGAACACGCAACCCCTTGAATTATAGTGGCGTCACGTCATGCATGCACTTGTACATCAACCAGCATATCTTATACAGAATTCGGGAAAACGGGGCCATTGCAATTCACGAAGCGGGGATGTTATTTTTGTGTATTTGAAAATACTATAATTTTTTATGTGTATTATGGAATAAAACGATATATGAGGTCTCCATTGGTCAATTCCCGAAAGGGAAGAGACGATGTAGCACCACCCGTCCATCCTGGCGAACACCTCTCGCCTCCTACACATGAAGCATCACCTCCTAGCACGCACACACCACGATTTTGAAGCTCCTCAGATTACGTTCATTAAGAAGCTGAGAAACATGCTCTCGCTGAGTTTTTCTAGGCCTTCCCCATGCTGCTCGTCCTAAATATGGTCGCTGCAAAGTAGTCCGAAACGTTAGCAAACAAAATGTCACAGCACATGTCAATTTTCAGCTAATAGTCACAGAAATTGCATTATAGTGACATTGGCCCGCATTATTTTTTCTCTATTTGAGATTACGCTTCTGCCTCAGGCGTTTGTATATTCTTTATCTTTTTAACGATCGCCTTATCACCGGCGGCCGGCGGGCCTCCGGGACCCGCGGTGGCCGCGTTGCCTGCAGATGACCGTGCTGACTGTGTTGACGGGTTCGCCTTTTCATTGAGTGCAAGCTGCACCCGGACAATGTGTCTATTACGCGAACTGGTAATTGTTTCATTGAGTGCAAGCTGC
>JAPMAF010001381.1:0-11213 GCA_026537445.1 Silvatares holzenthali
TAATAACTTAAAAACACAAATATAAATTCAACAAATATTAAATTACCAAACAATATAATATATAATAAATAAAAACTCTGACTAACTAAAATTTACCAACAGAGTTCAATACTCAGTGTACAGTTTTGAAAATTAAAAAATTATTCCACTATAAAAACGCATAACTGAAATATAAATTATAGAAATCAATGTATATTTAATTATATAGTACAGTTTTAAAAATTAAAAAATTATTCCACTATAAAAACACATAACTGAAATATAAATTATCAACCAAGTACAATAATCAATATACAGTTTCAATAATCAAAAATCATTTCTGCTATAAAAGTTTATAACTGATATACAAATTAAAAAATAAAACAAATCAACAAATATTAATGTTGTTGAAGTATTTCTAGATTATATTATTATCTATTCCGTAAGAAATCGTAATCTCAGCCTAAATATACGAGGCAAGGCGCGTGATTATATTCTCTACAATAGTGCTTGTCTTGTCAACCCTCGAGGCAAACAACGAACCAAGATTAATAATTATTATAATATAATATGTTATAATATTATCCATGCCCACATGCACATACAATATTTAAAGAAATTATATCTGAGAATCTTAATAAACTTGTGCTTGACAAGTAGTATAGTTGATTTTAAGGGATACAAATATTTAATTGCTTCTCAACTCACGGTTTTTACGCATATTTAGTTTGAAAATTATGCTTTCATGTCAGCTTATATCTTGATTGCTAGATTTATTTTATTAGAGACTCGAAGAACAATGCAAAGCTAGGAGCTGACGTCAACGATCCCCCAGGCTGCTGTGATTGATAGATCCACGCGATACGCGATTGCCCGTCACTTCTTTACGGTTGGTATGGAGCGCATAATCAATACACCCTCTAAATTATTCTTACGCGAAACGACTCGGTTTCGAAGTGACCCTTCGCCGTCTATGTTTCCTCTCACCTATAATTTAGGTCTACTCCAAGATCTTTAATAATTCCTCTCTGCTCTCTCAAACAAACATACCCTCCGCATAGCATTTATCGATGACAAGGAACACCTTCGACGATACCTTCTATGCAGAACTTACATAATTAACACGAAACTGGCACAATCTGCTGCAAATATGTGCGATTGCACGAAGCTCACTTTGGCCAGCCATGTGGAAATATTTAGTGCTATTTTTTCTTGAATTTCAATATATTCTGCGACGAAAATTCCCATTCGAATTCATTTTGGTAATCTAACCCGCGATCTCCAGCGTTTCAATACCAATATCTTACCCACTGCGTTATAAAGGCAAACCGATCGTTTAAGTATTCAATCATTTACGTACTACACGCTTTAGAAAGACGTATGCATATCTACTAGTTGGTATATACCAGAGGTTATATGGATTGCTATTTCTCAATTCATTTACTTGTAATGTTTACGTTGCAATATGCACAAAATAAGCAGGACAAAGTGTAATGGACACGTTATTAAATTACGAAAACATGTTGATTCTTCGTTTTCTATGCCAACCGTGTAAGCAAACATACAAATTTTCTCGGTTAGTGTACTTCGATTGGGTTCTATGTTTGATAAAAATGGGGTATCTTCTCATTTACCTTATGCTGTAAACTATTCATTTTAGTATCAGACCCAATACAAAGAAGAATTAATGATATTTTTCTGGATAGAGATTAATAATAAATTTTCGAAGTAAATCTCATTAAAAAGCAAAAAAGAGTAAACCTATCGGTTGTCTCAACGTACATTTTAATTCTCAAACTCTCAAACTCATCATTGAACCTTTACAATCGTGGTCAATCATCACCTATAAAATAAAAACAAAAGATCAATTCTAATAACTTATTCGTTTATTCTGGATTCCTCTCTTATCGGAGGTTAACTACCATTATTGACACTAATACCATCTTGGCTCTATTGATTGTTATGCGGAACAATATCGGATTTTTATGTAAATATTGTGACTTTACACTAAGAATATTCTCAGCCAATTCATTCAAAGAAATGTTAGAGAACAGAAATGAAATTATGGCGATAGGGTTGTAAAGCGGTTTTGGATTGAATGTTGGTTTACGATTACAGATGACTTTTGGAATGAAATGAAATTTTCCGTTTCAGTGGTCATTGAGAACGAACATTTAATTGAGTTATAGAAATTCTTCAATAGATATGAGATAACACGTACTGAGCTGTTTTCAAACCATTTCTTTAAAATTATAGTCATGAAACTCTCCCACATATTTACACTTTTCTTTTCACTGATTTTACAATTTTAATTAAAATTTTAAATAATACAAAAGATTTAATTTATTTCATTTTAAACCTTGCTTTATTATTTTTATTATTAACATGAAAAAGCGCCGTTCTCGTGAGAAAATCACCTCAAGGGCGCTGCACATAATTTTTGTTACTCTTTAGGGAACGATATTTAAAAAAAAAAGTGTTTTCAATCGGCCTCCAAAAATGAGAATAATTGGCCTTAGCTGATTAATGCATGCACTGATTGTTGACTTCAATGTCTTAAAGACTCAGTCGTGCTTGATTTCAGCTAAGAGCTATCTTGTTTCCTTTGAAAGTAGCACGTTTTCTAACAGTGATTATATCGATATAGTCGGAGTGTCGCTCTCGGGCAATGTTAAGCACCGCGGTGCCATAGAAACTTGAGTCAAATTAGCTTCTAGAAAGCTGGGTGTGTTGTATAGAGCTCGGAGATTCTTCTCTGGACCCCAGCTTCTTACTCTAAGTCCCGCGTCAATGCTACCCTAACCCTAAGTCTTTCTCATCCCACATAGTGTCTTATGATGTTTTAGGCCTGCCTCGATGGTGTCTTCTATGCGGGAATACTTTAAAAAATCTTACAAAGCACCGAAAACTACTCACTACTCTCATTCTGATGGTTAGATTAAGGTCTTTATTTGCCATTTATTCGTAATTGATCTTGTTTTGAAACCTCCCTTATGAACAACTGCAGGTTGTATTTCAACCGACAGACTGTTAACCGATTTGTAAAAGAAAATGTTAAAAATGTGCTTAATAAAATTGAAATACTTAGAAATTTCTTATCCTGCCTAGATGGCATTTGTTTTGTCAAAAATATAATAATCACAATGAAATTGACGATATTTTTTCACAGAAAGCATTTGCTAAACCTTTTTATGTGACATCTCTTTGAGATTCCCATTTCAATTAGAAGCATAAAATTGAAGCTTGGCATAACCTCGCTTAGAACTAGTCCGCAGAGAAATGCTAAGGAATTGTTCCCTTTCTTTGACACCCAATACTATGAAAATATATATTGTTTAGTATAAAATTTTAAAAATGTCTGTGCCGTTTAGTTGAATCCTTTAAAAAATATTTTTTTCTAAAGGGTTTCCTTTCCGAAGTACTTGTAAATATATATAATATTTTATGACTTTTTATAACACATTTCTGTAATTTAAATTGACATTTTAATACAATAAATATCTAGCAAAACGTGGACTTGAGAAAAGAAGAATGAAAGCAGAATAAATGATGTGGAGATGAGATCGTTAAGAAGATTGTGTGAGGAGATCCTGAGTTATAGGAGCAGATATGAAAACATCAAAGAAGAATACCAACGAAATGTAACGATTATGAATAAAATGAAAGCTGGATGTTCAAGGTGGTTTGGACATGTCGAGCTAATGGCAAATGGAAGATTAGTAAAACAGATTTACAGTGTGAACGCACAGTATTCCGTAGGTATTATCAGAGGGCGATACAAGATCCACCACTCTTTGCCAGTACAGAATGAATGTATTTATATTTTTCAATGCATTTTTGATACTTTAAAATCATTTTTTTGAGAATTTGAACCCACGATCATCAGTGCTCATTCAGTGATTAAGTCCAGTGTCCTAGCCACTAAACCACGAGTTCGACAAGTATAAACAATATTTTTAATTGTAACTCTTAAAAATATATAACTCTTAATAATGTATTGAATCCCTAGTCAAAAAGTATCAGTGTGTCGTACGGTCATGTGTAGTTTAAAATCTGCAAAAGGAATGACGTGTAATACAAGACAAATAATCTGTATTTCCATTTCTCTGAACGTGACAATGGGAAGGTAAAACTTTTGTCACTATTTGAACGCTGGATGCAGATCGAGAAAGAAACTATCTGAAATGCAATCGCGTAGAATCAACAGAAATCGAGAATTCAGGAAATGAAAATGAACGCTGAATGTGAATGAGTCGCATCCAAAGAGCGGTATATATCCTATAGCCGCATCGTTCCAAAGTTGGTTGCGAAATTCGTTCGTGGCGAGATAGGAGCTCACATTAAAACAGTTCCGTAAAATTGCTTCTTGAACAATGTAGCTACGTTACTTTGAACCGTATTATATAATCTTTGAGATTCCAGTAACTATAATGATTCAATTCAGTTTTTTAATATGTGAACAAATGGCAGACTGCTGGATCTATGTGAATAACGAATGTCTGGAACAAGTGAAAAGTTAACGAGGGATGGTAAATCAACAGAAGAAATAATTAAACAGTACCATTGGCGTATATGATGTTAGAGGTTTCGAAATCCAAGTTTGATATCAAGATGATTAAGTATAAAATGGTTTGCCGAACATTGTTTACTAAAACGTTTTTAATATTTAAATGACCAGAAAATTTCTAGTTACAATATCTAGTGATAACCTTTCAATGTTTGATCGAAAATTTTTGCCAAAAAGAGATCATGTCTATATACATACTTGTCATTACCTTGTTGGGCAAACTCAGGCATAACAACACAATAAAGGCAGAGCTAAGCAGGTTTCTCAGAGACTGGACGCTCTTATCGAGCGTATAGATTCTTTACCTCTAAGGTCTTAGATGTACTCAATATGGCAATTACCTCTAGTCTAGTGCTTCAGATTATCTGAAGGACCGACCCTTTGATTCTGTGCGCAGCAAAAAATTGGTTAAATAAAAACCTAACATTCACACACATTTTTCAATCGTTGGGGCACAAACAAAGTGTAGGTAAATAGTTTTTTTTTAAGAATTCCCGCATAGAAGGCACCACCGAGCCAGGCCTATAACATCATAAGACACTATTTGGGATGAGGAAGACTTAAGGTTAGGGTAGAATTTACGCGCGACTTGAAGAGGCCCATGTTGTATGTAGGAGAAAACTTAGACGATGGAAGGTCATTCTACAGCCGGGCCGTCTCACATAAATATCGGTAAAACAAGCAAATCATCCCGACCTCTTTGTTGTGCTCTAACAGTTGAAGACCGGCAGCAAGTGCTGGATTATTTATTAAACGAACCGCACGCCTCTGTACAGAGCCGAGGAGATTCTTTGGGTACTTGGGATCTCACAAGTACGTTAAAAGAATTGATTTATTAATTCCTTCAATTGTCATTTTTGGTGGGGTGACACTACACGCTCTCTTTCAGCAAACGAATGCAGTTGACTTAGGTCATGTGAGAACCAGCAGATTGCTGGCCTTATTCTTCAAGAGCAGACATAATAAGTCCTTCTTATTGCTATTGGAACTGCCAAGTAGCATCTCCCTGAGTTATATATCTGCCTTGGAAATGCCGCTTATTAGTACAGCGTAGAGACTGATTAAAAAATCTCGAGGTATCCAAAAAAATACAAGGAAGAATCCATAGCAAATAAACCAGACCCTTTGAAATGCGTCACAGAAGTTGTTCCTACACAGTATGTTTAACACCCCGTAATTTGTATAAGGCACATAGTTTTACTTCATACTTGATAATATACAGCGCAAACCACTTCAAAATATTTTTCTTCAATGCATTTATTCTCTATTCTTCGCTTATACTTAGAGATTTTTTTGGGAATGATAATTTCCGTGAGGCACATTTATCGATTATTTAAATGTATAATAAAATTAAACAAATACTTGCAATGGTACTAATATTTTATATTTCGGACACCTCGGACAAAAAAATTACTTAATACAGAAAAAGAGGTTTGATAAATAGGCTAAATTGATCATTTTCACTCAATCTGACTCTCATCCAGGACTAAGAAGGAATTCGACAACCACGACCCTCAGTTTCGAGTAGACTGACTAAAGAGGCAAGAGAGATAAGAAAAGAAGATAATAATTTTGTAACAATCGAACTGAACTAGAATTAGAGCAATGGGTGAAGTCTGGGGAGAAAAAAAGATTAAATGTAAGTTCTGAACACAGTCAAGCTCATTTGTAGATAACAGAGTAACAAGATTTATAGTATACGAGTATCAAGAATAGTTGCTACACCCTTTATACTATATACACTGTAAGCTCATACGTCGACTTGACGATGTACAAGTTCTCTTTTGTAAATCGGTTGCTTTTCATCAGTACTTTGCGAGCTCCCTCTCTCTGTGAATTTCCCAAAAGGAAAATTCGACCTTCCTTTCCTTTATACGACTCACGAAATGAATTCTGTTCGCTCTTAAAAACGTTGATGTTGCAGTGCATAGCGAATGGAAATTACGAAATAATTAACGATGTGTGTAAATTCAACCTCATCGTGAAGAGCAGAATTTCGCTCCCCCAGCATCCAACATACATGCATACACAATATCATGCGCCATTTATCTCTCCCTAAAAGAACATTTTTTGTTTCCTCCACAATCAAGTATATCACCTTACCCTATCAACGGTTTTTGAGACTTAACATTCTAGAAGAACATATTTCTGGAACGTAAACATTTTCCAGAAACATGTTCTAGCACTTTTCCAATTATATTCGCACTATTGTGATTACTTTCTGCTTGTGATTATTACTTTAAGTTTGCATTCTTCCAGGATATTTTCGATAAATAAAATAAGAAGTGCCACAGAAAGTGTATTTTTCTTAACGATTCAAATTATTTTCGAGGATAACCATTATGAATACATGAATAGGAATATATAAACACGAAATTATGCACAGATTTCAATATGTATCCGTGCAGATGACATCTTATATGCTTACGATATTACTATCTGCCCCTGTTACTACCTTTGCTATGCACTAAGGGCTTCAATACATGCATAAAAACACATGCTCAATTCATCATTATAATATACAAATAAAATTATTCTCGATTGTCGAAACTTCTGACATTTGTAAACTGATATGATCAATTCAGAGGTGTCGTGAAAAACTCGAATCATATTTGAAAGCTCAAAAAATGAATTATTTAAATTATGTGCTGCGGAGACAAATATTATATCGAAGTCGTTCGGTTCTATCAAGGAGCTGACAAGGCAGATATCTTAGTTTGCTTATCATTCGTTCAATATATTGAAATCACTTCAAAGAACCATGATTCGATCTATTTACAATGGATAAATTTCCTTTATTAATATTATATTCGTATTTGTTCAGCTTTGAATAAATATAATAGCAATGAAGTAAATGTCAAATATTTGTCATCACAATAAAATTCAAAACTTCTCGTTATTAAAATCAATCTAATTGCAGATAAAGGATGTCGCAGCAAAATGTTTTTTTTTGTTGAATCGTAGTTTTTTTGAGCGGATGTTTTGATTTAATCATAAAGTAAACATGTGAGAATTGTGTTTGGAATAACACATTCGATACATACCCTCCTCGATGTTTACTAACTACTACTAACATTAAGAATGCTGAGGACACACGTTATGGGAGGTTTGACGAGGTTTTGTTTATTCGGTTTTTAATATGTTTCTACTTATGTCAAGCCGTCTATTTGTGTCCCAAATAAATAACAATAAAATAAAAATAAACATTATAATAACTTATGTAGTGCCACCGCCTTAAACGCTTTCTGGCCCAGAAACGATTCTGGTCGATTAATGATACAACGTTCACAAACAATCTTCAATCGTTGGAGCACAGATGAAGGGTTGGCATGTGGTGTCCGTTTTACCGTTGCTACTGTGTTAGATGTTCTTAGGAGTTGGGGTCGTTAATTCCTCCAGCCGCAATCTTTGGTAGGGCGACACGACGCGCTCTCTCCCAGACGTATGAGGACCAACAGATTTGCTTGCTCTTTCTTGTGCGAGCTTGCGCGACTGTGTGACGCGATACCGGCCACTGTGTTTATTTTTTCCTAAAATTTGGGTCTCTTCAATAACCGAATCAATAAATCTCTCCATTTCCCATTTTAACTCCCACATAGCAACGCCTGATGTTTTAGATCTGCATCGGTGGTGTCTCATATGTGGCGAAACCGATAAAAAAAATAGTAGTCACTACTAGACCCAGTCTGAACTTTTTAATAATTTTCTTCACAATAAATGCCATTGGAACATTTGGCTCTGCAAAAAATTGACGTGATTTGTAAATAGTATCAGTCAATAATTCACAATTTTTGAAACAATGTTTGGCAATAAGATAGCGCTGTTGGATTTTTTTAATAATGGTGGTTTGATCGTCAAAACGCAGCAAGCAAAATTGCCCTACATTTTAATTTACCGTTGTTGTAAAAACACTTTGTATTTTGGATAATATTTGATTTTCAAATATTTGGGTACTGAAATTACTAAAAATGAGGCGCAATTTCGATAATAATGAAAAAAAATCTATTAGAGACCCTTTGGCCGCGAGTATACCCCGGTCCAACGTTAAAAAACGGTGCCTTGATCGTGACCGTATTACCGGGGTGATACGAATTAATGTGAAATTAGCAAGATTACTGTGCTAGGAGACATATGACATTCGTATCCTCGTCGCATTCAAATAATTAATAGTAATAACTATCCCCTGTAGAATTGTGGATTATCAATCGGGAAATACGATGAATAAAGAACTGACTTCAGACATTCGAGCGTTTAGAAAATTGTACTATGCACGCTCTTTTGACAGAAATGTGAACTATTTTAAAATATTAAAATAACACGTGATGAAATATGTAAAGATTATCCTACTAAACAATAGATGGCACTATTAATAATAGTTAGAAAATATATTCAATTTGAATTTTAAAAGAATCTCATTATTTTAAAATGAGATTTTTTTTAAAAAATGATAAAATAATATTATTACCTAATAATAATGATTTTCATAAATTTAACAAAAAAAATATTATAATTAAGAGTTTTCACTTTGTTATATATGACTTTTTATTAAAAGAGTTGGCGACGCGTTTCGGTTTTAATCAAACTGATAACCAACGTTAATAGCACTAACGGCAGAGTTAGTGCTTGAAAATGGTTTGATTAAAATTGAAACGTGTCGCCAACTCTTTTAATAAAAAGTGATATATAACAAAGCGAAAACTCTTTTAATTATAATGGTAAAACGGAATTATCACAAAGTAACCACCGAGAACATAAAAAAAAATATTTATTGCCATCTATTAAAAATAATTAAAAGTATTTATTATGAAGATAGTACCATGTTAAAATAATTCTGCTTTCTACCGATAGATGTCAGTCCACGTAAATGTAGACCGCTAACATTATTGACATCTGTTGAACGTTCTCCTTAATATTTATACATACATTATTTTCACAAATAAGATTTGTTAGCAACAGGTAGATCGAATTAAAAATGACAGCGAAGCTTACCAATTTGGAGGTCTAAATATCTTTTAAAGCATTATTCGCGTATTGCGTGTTTAATGTACATATTGTTACAACTCGTACTTTATTTCCTGTCTTATTACCAATAAATGATTTATTACGCACGGCACAAACAAAACAAAAACATTAAGCAAATAAATTTTCAAAACATTTTATTTGGCGAATGGTACGTTTAAAATTATGATTAGTGAATTGGAAATTCTCAGATAAGAGATAGTCTCAAAGTAGTTCATATGGCGGATAATACTGTAAATAACTAAGAAGAAACAACCAGAATATAATACTGTAAATAACTATAAAAAGAAACAACCAGAAAGTGAAAGAGGAAAAATAATAAATTTATTGGCAATGAAGCGCAGTTGGCGATACATAATGAAGTCTTGATACTTACCTTACTGCATGTTAACGAAACGTGGGTTTGGCAGAAGATGGATGAAAGCAGAATATATACTGTGGAGATCATTGAGAAGAATGTGCGGAAAAATCGTAAAGAAGAAGTAATAGGATAAGAAATAATGTATCAAAGTAGAATGCCAATTAAATGTTGCGACCATGGACCGAATATAAGTTGCATTTTTAAAATTGTTTGACAAGTCGAGCAAATGGCAAATGAATGGCCAATAAAACAGATCTACAGTGTATATATATTTAAGAGAGCGGTACGAAGAAGGCTTAGAAAAACTTGGCAAGAGCATGCTTCCCAACTACTTAATGAAGGCAATGGGAAGAGCTTTAATAACCGTTGTGCGTGTATGACGAGATGTACGAATATGGAAGAAGCAAAAATGGGTGTTAGGAGAGAGACAAGTGGCGCTCTATTGTCTCTATCAACCCCTATCTAGCGTGATTCAGTGTGAAATTATATACATGTGTGATTGGCGTAAAAAAATACTCCGTTAAAAAATCTTTTGTGGTAGTTACCCATCGGTTAAGCAGAATTCCTTCTCTTGTGTTTTAATATTTGCTACTAATATATATGTACGGTAATTATTTAATAGTAGATTGTTACTTACCTTACATCGTGAACACCTGCGCGAAGAATGTAAAGGATGGAAGCTTTACTTACCTGAAACAATAAGGACAAATAAATATGTGGTTGATAATGCTTAGGGAGGGCGTTCAATCAAAAGTAGAAAAATAACTTTTGACACCATTTATTCCGTTGTGCTTCAAAAGTTAAACCATTATATTGAACATTCAGTGCGTATTAAAAATGACACAATTATACGTTCATATTGTAACACATTATTCCAATACAATACAACATCACGCCATTTTTAGACAGAATGAATCAAGCACCACATCACTCTATGCTGGGGTACATCTCTTGCTTCATCAACGTTCATACATCTCTTCGTGCTTACTCTGCGACTGTTACGACTACAAACCGAGCCATCGATTAGAATTTGGTCAAAATGTTTATGTTATGATTTTTTTTTGGCCAATCTCTCGGTATCCATTCATTCGATATGCCAAAACCATATCAAGGAATTTCTCATATCTTCATCCATAACGCACCACATTATTTTAAAAATAATGTGAGTGTATTATTTTTTTTAATTTAAAACTATACATAAGACACCGTGACACCACCATCCATCTGGTTCTGTAACATACTGTACAATTGCACATGTAAATGCTGTGTAGCAGTCGAAGGAGAGAT
>JAPMAF010001383.1:0-11212 GCA_026537445.1 Silvatares holzenthali
AAATGTCACAACACGACATGACTACCCAAAAGACTTTGACTTGCGAATCTTTTGGTCGTGAAAGCCTACGAAAATATGTATCAATTATGTTTCATGTAACATTCCTAATTTAATTTATAAGCTTTGCTTGTAAAACCAAGAAGCTAATGAAAGGGTCAATGATTTTTATACCATTAAAATGAATGAATCATCTAAATGACATAGTCATTTGATATATTGCATTAACACTGTAAATAATACATGTAAAAGTTCAATTATTGTGAAAATTTTGGATGACAAATGTGAGTTTCTTGGTAGACTTTGTTTATTAAGTTATAACGTATATTTTTTACTCCTGGATATGTCAGCATAAATAAGTACGAAAGTATGAGATTATTTTTTAAGAAATTTAATTAACCGCGTTTAACAATAAGTTAAAACAATAGTTAATTTCGCGCACAACAGTTTGAGCACCGCCCGTCAAGCGTATATCTAATTCTCAACAATGCGTACGTAATTCAAAATTCTTCTAAAGAACGTTATCTTTAATTAGTAGAGAAATCCATATTCCGCCATTTTGGCGTGGATTTGCAAATTCGAGTTTGTATGGCGAAGTATCCCGTTATGCAAATAATACCACATTCACCGTGCCCGTATAATATGATTACCGCGGCCAGGGAACAGTCGCTTCCGTGTAATGGAGTCATAAGGTCGAATATAGCCTGCCAAAGTGGGTATTCGGCACTAGATGTCGGCTCCAACTTTCGTTACTGAATTCAAGGTGTGCGCGCGTGGAGACTTGGGCCTTAGCAGGGAAAGCTTTTAGATCTTAATTTAAGTTAAGAGGTAAATTAAGTGTAATAGAAAATGTACTATTATCGTTCTTCTTGTGTTATTCCCGTGTGGGTGTAGGTACCCTGGGAAGTGTTTTCAACGTAATGGACGATATAGGAAAATAGTGCAGTATGTTTTCTTAGTGAAAGCAAATACCTAATGCAAGCTTATTTTTTTATATAAACAAAGTATGACTTCGCAGGCGTATATTATTTGTTAATCATACTTTAATTAATTAATACTTTGAAAATAAATCTATTGCCGAAATTTAGTCTTATCAACATATATTCAACAAATATTCAACAACATATATTCAACATATTCTACATGTTTCTGCTATAGCCTGATCATGTTCACAAATTTGCGGACACGAATTTATTAAATAAAAAGCGGTTGAGACTAAGGAAATTATGAGAATTTAATTAAGAATCCATAATAATTAAATATTTAAAGAAATAATGTACAGAGTACACTTGAGAGGATTTTGAAAAAAATCACACAATATTGAGGATCGTGATTTGAGTTAGGATATTACGCAGTATTTCGACCCTACATTATCATATACCTCAATTTTTTCAAGCTTTAATTTTGGGAACAAGCATTTCACTATATGTATTATTTTAAATTAACTTAATTCTGGTTGGTCTGTTTGTGAACAAACTGCAAAACATTGATTTTGTTTATTTTTACAGAATATTGTTCATACATTGCAAGCGAGATGGTTTACGTTGCGGGTTACTCGCATCTCTCGACTTACAGCATCAGCAACAGGAAATCAGTCATGTAAACCTATCTGTTTATTTCCGTCTAAAAAAAGGTGAAACGTGGCTTTTATCATCAACTTACTAGCAAAGTAAACTTGTCTCACAAATTTGTTATCCACGGTCACAATCAATACCAACAGAAAAGTTAAGCCAAATCAACAATTATGTAATATTCTGTATGATAAATACTTATGCCACTTTGAAGTTTGTAGGATGAAACAAGTAGATATGCTTTATGTGGTTACAGATGACAGCGATATTCTATAGTAAGAGAATGCATATGAAATAGCAAAGTATTAATATTCATGATAAAATCATACTGGATAGTTTTATGGTACACAATGGGCAAAAGGAATGCAGAAGTCAGTACACACATATCGTCGATCTTTTACATTTTATATTATTATTTGGTAACCAATATATATAAATGCAATCAAAGTGTAGTTAACTAGTCGTAGATGAAAACTGAAAGGTTCTAACCTTGTTGTCTAACCTGAGAAAGTAGTTGATAGTCATAAATATTCAGAAAGAAGTTAACAAAAAATCCAAATCTGAGTGCAACTAAAGATCTTTGAGCTTCAAATGAGTTGATGTATAGGATAGGAGTAAGTTATTATCTTGGTTGCGCTACAGCTTTATGTAGTTTTTTACTAAATGTTTTTTTTTGCGAAACGTATAATTTATAAAAAGTAAGATGGGTAATCTCACGTTCAAATTTAAAATTAAAATAAAGTCAAAATTAATCCACGGTCTTTCTGGTGCACAAGAAAGACCGTGGTTTAATTTTAAGATTAATCATTACATATTAATTATTTATTGCATAAATAAATTGAAGGCACCGAAGAAGGAGATATCATTCGCAATATCGCAATGAGTCTTATTTGTCGTGTAAAGTACTGTCTTATCTTAATACTTTGCTGTTAGTCTCTACAGCTACACCACTGTAGCTATCCGTCATACCTAGGATATCGTTGCGGAGATTTCTTCACAACAGCATTATATAAGTTATCCAGTTAATTTATATAATTCTCTCTATCACATCACGTGGCTCACGAACCTTCTTGAAAATATAATGAAGAAATAATCAATAACACACTACTATGTAACTTGAAACAAAGTATTTTCTGAATCATTTAGAATGTTTAATAAACACAATACAATACACCATCAGGCCGCTTCCTCGAAGAGCTGAGCAGAGAGGATCGAGCGCAACACCACTCTTATCTTGCCGCACATCTCGTACCTCATCCACGTTCACACAACTCCTCAAACATACTACACAATTATTATGACTACGAGTAGAGTCATCGATTAACATTTAGTTAATCTGTTCATGTCATGATTTTGTTGGACTACCCCTGTGTCTTATCTTTCTTTTCGGTATTCATCTCAATTGAATATTTATAAATTTTGTCAATAACGCTATCACCCGCTCCACATTCTTTGTTATATGTAGGTATATGTATTCATTCCTCTGTCATATTTTGTTTTTCCACATATTTTTCTAAGAGATCTTTTTTCAAAATTCTACCTATTAAAACACGCTCATCGATTTATATTCAACACAACACACATATTGCTTGGGTAATTTACTAGCTTGGTAGAAATCTATGACATCTTAACTTTTTGTATTGAGAAGTTGCACCAAACGCAAGTAATTATAACGTTGTTCACAGATTAGCATAAAAATAATTTACTTAATTTATTCAGTAAAATCAACATATTGTAATAAATCTACAGCAAATTTACCAACGATTTTTTCGCAATTAAACATTATTTTTATTTCACGTTTCATGTATTACTCTATATTATTTTCTTTAATTATGTTGTTAATAAAACATTTTGAATGTGTTTCCATCCTTAGCTGTTTCACAGGCATAAATAATTCAATACGAATAAATTACAACTTATTTCATATTATTTATTCTGTTGTAAGCGAAATAATTCGTTTTGAAAATAAATTTCCAGTTTCGTACAATGTGTGCTGTCAAATTATGCTGATTACTTTGTTAGTGAACTGGCAACAAGATGTGGTGGCTACTATCTAAAATATGGGTAATTAACCGTTGAGGTAATCCACATACGAAACAATTAGAACTGTACTACTATTATTCTATGTTGGTAAGAAATGAAATAATTAAGTTAATATATAATACATTGTTTTTGAGAATTTATTATAAACATAACTAAGTTGTAGTAAAATTGTTAAGGGTGTTTTAATAAGAGCGGTAGATTAATGTTTATGATTATTAATATGATTGACCGTGTGTGTGTGTGTAGCTTATTGGTTCGGAACCAATTCCATGTAATGGAAGTTCCAAACATAGTTTTAATAACTTCCAATAGGTGCTGAGCTCAATTTTCGAAAAACTTTAAATGGAGAAATATGCGAAAAATAATGTGTATGTAATATTTTCAATTAAAATTTAATTTCATCATATTTATACATATTAATAATTCGATCAACTTGCCCACTAAAACGCAATTGATTTAACTAAAACAGTTTAATAATTTAGTTAAATCAATTGCGACTTTGAACTAAAAAAGTTTAAAGTCGCAATTGATTTAACTAAAACAGTTAAAACAGTTTAAAAAAAACAAAATCGTTACTTCTGTCTCAAAGTAGACATGTCAGAATTATCTGTATATAATACAATATATGAACATATTTGATAAAAATGCAAGATTTTATTTCATTCATCATACCCGATATCAATCATTAAAGGGCTGGTCCGCTCGTGTGGAATGCGCTACCATTTTCCATTAGAAATACATCGAGGATTCGACGGCTTCTGAAGATACATTACCATATATGCTCATATGGAAAACCACTGACTTTACCGATGCCTAATAACAACTAGTATCTATGAAATAAGTAGATTTTTTACCCAGTAGATATTTTCTATTTTAAAAAAATATTAACTGTTATATTATGCACTAGTGCTATCTTATTATGTCAACCCGAGCGCCATTGTAGTGTAACTGTCTATGAAATGGCGCTACATAAAAGTTTATTATAATTATTAGTTTATACATTTTAGGTAATAAGTGGTAATTTTATAACAAGATGATCATTATTGAAGTAATAATTCATAACATCAAAAGCTATAATAGAGTACACCATTTTTCTTATAAGATTGTTTAGATTTGAAAATCCTTCATAATATATTTGAAACCTTTGGCATAGCACGCATGTAATCTGCAATAGTTCGATGCAAACTTTTAGCGCGGTAATTTAAAATTTAATTAACTCTAAAATAGTCGCAATAAAGCATTCACTATACATTGTATCGGTCGTAAAAGCAAAATACAATTACACAAAGTTAATTATTATTGTACGGAGCTTTAACAAATCTGGTTTCTTCTCTGGCAACACAATTTTCTTTAGACCGAAGTAATTATGCTAAATGTTCCCTCGCAAATTTGTGGTTAATATTCAGGTGTGACGGCACATCGGCATTGTTTCAGCCGTCAGACACGAAGTCGGAATACAAGCCGATTCACAGAAAATCTCTGTGAGACAACGATATGAATCCTGAATTTGAGCCTTCGGCGTAGCGTTGAACGCCATCTTGCTCGCCGTTCTACGTGGTCTACTGGCTTAAGTGCTGGATATTAACTGTGGAATATGAATTATTCCATTATCCATTATTATATAACGTTATCATTTGATAAGAACTCTTTAATTTTCTTAATCCTTATTCAGTTCTAGACTTACAGATAAATTTTCTTATTCAGTTCTAGACACGAAACATGGATAAATACTTTTCACTTACCTTACAATATTGAATGGTGGTATTACTCCAGGACGATACAAGATCTATCACTCTTTTCCAGTCCAGAGTGGATATACATTTTAAAATGCATTTTTTATGTTTTGATTTTTTAAATATAGTTTTTAAAGATTTTCAAATCTGAGTTGAAAAATGCATTTTAAACGAATTTTTCACTCCGACTTGATTCAAGCCCGTGACCTCCAGCGTTCCTCCAACGCTTTGGTCAAGTGTCAAAACCACTCGACCACGAGGCCGACAATATATAGCATCCTAGAAGTGATTTTCTCTTCTTTCTTACACATTTTTTCTTTACAAATTGTCCATATAATAATTAATAAGCAATAGTATGATAGTAAATCCAATTAATCGGAAAATGGATCACACCTCAACAGCAGTGTTACTTTGACACTAAATTAAATTCTCTGTAATACAACTGTAGAATTATTGTTATCATAAAAAAAACATGCCCTGAGTGAGTTTTGAAATCTTCGCTTTCGCGGTAATTATACAATTAAGAAGTAAGTCTCCTAGTTTTAAACCATTCAGCAAATTGACGATTTATTTTAAAATTGAAACTCCTAGATCCATCCCACTTCAAATATTTGCTAGTGTGAGAATTTAATACTACGCTTCTATGATACGCCAGCGTTGCAAGTAGCTTAAAGCCTCTATGCGGCTCTACGAGTATATGGTATTGTGTAATAGTATAAGTAACGTATTTGCCTACAATATATGCACATCCACAAGCACACACATTGCCCATACAAGCCAACGGGAAATGCATTCTGTTATCTTCATTCCCTATTCCATTTGTGTCCCGTACTCTGGCGAATGCATTTGCAGTGGAAACGTTTCGCATAAATATGATTCAGGAAGCTTTACTTAAAACTATACGTAATGAAAAATATTTAAAAGATGGCACATTCAAAATATCTATTGTTTGTTTGTCCTAACATTATCAAGATATTTTAACAAATCTTCAGTGTTCTAACTTTCTATATTATAATTATAATATAACTTGGAGTATGTTTGATATATTAAGTAGAAAGATTCTTCTTACTTCGGTTTCTTTGAGGCATCATAGCTCATCACAGTTTCTCAGAATATAAATATGCCGAGGGATAAAGTGTAGCGATTTCTCACTTACCTATGTATCGCGATTTTCTATTGATTCCTCAATTAAACCAGTTTATTTCTTTACTGCTCAAAATGAGAACTTAGATGATCCCTGCGAAAAGATTTTTTGTCTTGTTTAGTGAGTGTCCAGATCTCAAAACCGTGTGAGAAGATAACCTTAATGAGTATCTGTATATAATATGCACACCGCCATTGAGGTGATTTTCTCACGAATTTGTTCATTAAATAAATAATAAAAAATATCTTGTAGAGTATTATTTTTTTGTGTATTTATGTAGATCTGTCGAAATTTAAGTTAGTGTGAGAGGCTGAAGTATAACATACTAACTGATATCTCTCGCTTGTTTATCTCTCTACAGATATGGCTTTCTTTGTTTATCAATCCGAGAATCCGAGATAGGTGTCGCTTTCCATTTTCTTAAATTGGTAACGTCCAATACAATCTCTATATATAAAGTACATTAAATGTCAATGAACAGCCTTTTTTACCAATAACTCTTCATGTAAATTTATCAATTGCATATTGAACAATTTTTATTTACCGATAATAAAATCGGAGTAGGTAAAAACTTTTGCGGAAAAATGTTACGTTTAGATTCTGCGTCGCGCTTTGTCAATAGGTATAATATTATGATGTCATCGATAATATAACGGAATGAAAAATGGAAAACAATTCCTTGTTTCTGCGGCGGACTTAATCAGTCCTCTTATGAATAAAACCTCTTAACATTCCTCCGAAACCCACATGAAAATAAATTGCTTAATCGCATTGTGAAGCCATGAAGACTGTAGCGACTTCCGAAACTGTCTCGTTGGGAGGTCTCATATACATACGAATATTCTTTGATCGGGTCGACTGAATAATCTCGATATGAAATCTTTACAAAATGTTCGTCTTGAGTTTTCCTCGGGTACCTAATTTAAGATGTCTCACTGTTTCATGGCTAACGCGTTCACGCTGTCGCCGTACCTGCATTTGAGTGTACTTAAAAACTGTATTCATTTTATCATTACCATTTAACTGCAAATTTCAATGACATTATTTGACTAAATTGACTGAAATGTGTTTCAAGTTGATTCATAATATAGTCTACTTTATTTGTTGTGATTTATTTTACGATCAAAATAACTCAATCAATTATTATTGAAGACTTTTAATATTATATTTCATATAAGAAGTATTAAGTATATGTAATAATTTCAATGTTGCAGCGTGCATACATATTTTTTATATAATCAATGTGCTAAAGATTCTGCCAATCATAAAAATAACCAAGGAAACTCATTATAAAGTTTATTAGAAAAACACAATTATAAACAATCCATTGAAATGAGAAAATACTATGATAATATAGTATCACGACAATAGTCAAATGACTGCAATATATGTTGACTGAAGCCAAGCACCTCTGGAACTTGGAGTACGTCTCACCAGCTGCAGCTGCAGTTGTCTGCACTACTCTTCAATGGAACCTCCATGTTTATAATATAATACTTTATATAAATTCAATGTTAATAAAATATTTAAGTAACAATGTTCCAGCGATCTTGAGTTAATTTTACATACACTCTGTTTGTACTGAGCACAAATTACCGAGGTTAAAAATCAGTGGTGGACATCTTTAATATTATTATAGCTGTGTGATGTCTATCCCGACAGCTATATATTAAAACTGTATTTACGTATGTATACTGCGACATTTCACCCTGATTTCGTCCGTAGTTATGTGCCGTGCGCTCCCATTTAGGGGCAGTTCTGCCCAAGTGCTCAATTGCCCAACTGCTCCTAAATAGGAGGAAGGGGGCAGTTCTGCCCAAGGTGCAGATTAGTGTCCAGGAGCAGTACTGCCAGTTCTGTTCGTTGCAATATCCTTTGCCCTATGTTCGTCGCTCTGTTGTGGCCCCACGATGTCCCTCGCTCGAGGATGCTGGATAATGTTCCCCGCTTTGGTCCTGCTCTCCGTGGTGTTTCTCGCCCGATGACTAAAGATTTATTGTTTTTAAGACTTAGATAGCAATATGTAGTAAATATAGTTTAGGTGACAGAAAGCAGAGGCACACCAAAGTACGTCGACATGGCGCACAACCAGTCACGTCGCTGCCCCCGCGGAGGTGATATAAAGAAGATAGAATGCAGAATTGGCGTGTGGAATATAAGAGGAAGAATGAATGATAAGATGAATGAATTGCGCGACCAAATGAATGTAAAGAATTTAGATATGTTATGTCTGTGCGAGACGATGATAAAATATTGCGGTATTAGTGTACAAGACAATGTGTCTGTATTATGGTCCGGTGTGAGTGAAACGGAACGCGCTTGTCGTGGTGTAGGTGCTTTGTTGTCACAGAGAATGAGTCAGTGTATGCGAGAGTATAAATTTATAAGCCCGCGTCTCATGTGGATCCGCTTTAAGATCGGAATCAGAAGCGTATTTGTAGTGATTGGATATGCTCCTGTAAACTCTGAAGCGGAGGCGGCTAAGGATGAGTTTTGGGCTGATGTTCATGAATGTTAAAAAGCGAGCAAAAGAGTGATTGTTGCAGGGAACTTAAACGGATGGATCTGAATCTGTTCTAGGTATGTATGGAGATATAAAAATAAACGAGAATGGTGCCAGAATCATCGAGGTGTGTCATGAATGGGGTTTGTTTGTGTCAAACACCTTCTTCAAGCATAGGAGCATTCATCAGTACACTTGACAGAGAGGAGACGAAAAGTCAATACTCGACTATGTGGTTATAGATCGCGCTTGGAATTCGATACTCTCGATACGCGAGTGTACCAAGGTGCGGAAATTAATTCGGATCAATTCCTAGTAATGTCGAGAGTGATGCTATTCCGCGGATGGCAGCCGCGGAGAAAAACGGAGGTGTTGGACATGAGCAAAGCTCCAAACTCGGCGATAGACGCGGACTGGGAGCACCTCAAGATGAGCATGTATGATGAAGGAAAGTGGGCTGCTTATTGTATGCAGACGATGCAGTGATAGTGGCAGATAATGATAGCGATTTACAAGCATTGATAACCAAAATACATGAGGTGTGCAAGGATATAGATCTATTAATGAATGGTAGCAAATCAATAGTAATGGTATTTGAGAAAGGCGGCAAAGTAACAAAATGTAAAATAAATGTGGAGAATGTAGAATTAGAGCAGGTCGAAAAATTCTTGTATTTAGGAAGTATGTTAACGAGGGATGGAAGATGTGAAAGTGACATTAAAAGGCGTGTGAAAGCAGGTAATCAAGTAAATGGGGCACGAAACGCTGTAATATCAAACAAAAAGCTTTCTATGAGTGCCCGAATGGCAGTACATAACAGGGTGTTGGTGCCAACATTGATGGATGGAAGCGAAGCTTGGACAAAGGAGAAGAAGAACGAAAGTAGAATAAATGCTGTAGAGGTAAGATCTCTTAGAAGAATCTGTGGAAAAACGACGTATGACAGAATGAGAAACACAGATATAAGGAACGAATGTGGAGCGGAGGCGAGCGTGATTAATAAAATGAAAAAAAATGTATTGAGATGGTTTGGGCATGTAGAGCTAATGGGTGCTGAGAGGCTAGTACGGAATATATATGAAGCAGATGTTGAAGGTACGAAATATAGAGAAGGCTCAAGGAAAACATGGCATAATCAGATCAACTAAATATTGGTGGATGGCTCTGTCCGCAGTCATAAGAATAGCAGAGTATGCATGAGGAGATGCATGAATGTTGATGAAGCAAGAGATGTATGCCAGGACAGAGTGGTGTGGCGCTCGATCCTCTCTGTCTACCCCTACTGGGAAACGGCGAGATGCAGTATTGTATTACAATTAAAATTAAACAAAAATAAAAAACTTAAATATTTTTCCATCGGCCCAACACTGACATCATTTCCATATTAAACGGCTAATAAATCCACACAAGCGCCGCATAGGTTGATGGACATCTCGCGTACAATTTTATTTCCTCTGATTACGTTAAAGCAATAAATACGAGTACGTACTCGCTTAGAGGTGTAGATGGATGCGCAATAAACAAGTGAATCCCTGTTAGGAATAATGATGATACTTGGCCACTCAATCATTCGCTTATTGAGAAGACGGATCGTCTAAGAGTACAATTAAGTCAGGTAAGCCGCATGTGAGCAAATAGTCAACACAGGTAACTTATAATGATTAGGGCGCCACAAGTGTGCGAGCTCGGAGACTCATTTCTAGGCTTCTCGCTCTGTACAAATCGTGAGTTTTTTTTTTAGTAAAATATTCCGGCTGAAATAAGGAAAAAGATATCAGCAGCCGACAAAACATATATCTCCCTACACCCAGTGCTCAGGTCTCCTAATGTCAATAGAAAAACAAAGATAACCCTGTGCAATACCATTATTAGGAGCGTATTAGCGTACGGTGGTGAGTGGAAACTGACAAGAGGATGGCTGAATTGCTGGATAGGTTTGAAAGAAAGATCCTGAGGCGATCCATGAGAGATGGAGATGAATTAATAAATGTTGTCTTAGTATAAATGTATATTCTATTTTGTAGTAATATGTACCTACATGATACTACAATGTTATATTGATATGTATTTATTTTGTAAACATAATACCATGCTATTATTTTACCATATTATTATTTTTATTCCATCACGCCGTTTCCCCGAAAGGGTAGGCAGAGAGGATCGAGCGCCAGACCATTCTATTCTGACATACATCTCTTGCTTCTTCCACATTCATACACCT
>JAPMAF010001384.1:0-11211 GCA_026537445.1 Silvatares holzenthali
ATCCCTACCGCGAAGTGGCGTGATGTTATATATATATATATATATTTAAAGCTTAAAGCATATTAACAATCCAAAAACATAATGCTAATAGCACAATGAAGCATTTAATATAATAATTATAATAACTTAGAGACAAGAAAAAAAATGTAGTTGTGTGACTTGCCTGGTGGAATTTACATAAATGCATCAGTCATAATTTACTAATATCAATAAAGGTTCTTTAAAATAAAATCGTGCCAATAACCTCAGAAAAGCGTACCAACTAGTTGGATAAATGCTATTTATTCTAGGAGATTTGCTCAGCATCACATATCGCATCGAGAATAGTGAAGGAGACAAATGCAGTGGATGAAGATTCTACAAAAACTTACCGTTGCCTATTTTTTTACTTTAGGAACAGACCCTTACTTTGATATTGCACTACGCATATACCAACTGTTGCTTGGATGGGAAAAAATTTGATTTTTTTAAAAATAGAAATGAGTAAAAATCACGTAGCGTTAAATGTGTCAAATAACAATCAGTAGTACTCGTATATAATGAATAATTACAACAACATAAATATTATACATATTATTATCTACAGTACGATCGCCGTTCAAATATTGTATCCACTGTAGGTTCCGAGGGGATGTTTGCCGTAGTTTCAATTATCCACAGTAGTTAAACACGAAGGGGTTGCCTTTGTATTTCATAAAATAATGGACGGAGGGAGAGAACTTTTATAAATACAACCGAACCTACGGAGACTGCGAAAAGTGTACGCCATAGAAGGAAAATTACAATAAAACTTGCATTTCCATAAATATGTATAATATTCAACTATAATTTAGTTAGAATACGCAAAATAAAACTGTTGCTTGTCGTAAAATCTGTCGCATGATTAAAATGAAACTTTACTAAACTATCCGAAAGCAAATGGCTGTCTACTAAACTATCCAAAAGCAAATCTGTCGCATTGGCGTCCGAAGAATCGGCGAAGTTAATGGTTAAAATAAAAAATAATAATTGTTGCACATTAAAATGATGTATTTCTCGTTACTCAATCTACTTTTTGTATTTTATATTATACGAGATAAGATCGTTAAAAAGAATGGGTAGAAAAAATCAAGTGATAAAATAAGAATCGAAAATATATTTGTGGTTTAAATATATTGAACTAAATGCAAATAAAATCGTAAAACACGTTTATAGAGTAAATGTATTTAGAAAAAAAAGACGGAGAACATTTAGAAAGGTTGGGTAAAAATAAGTATCTTAATATCTTTATGAATTAACGGCAAGAAGGAACCCAGTAACCTTTTTTTGTTCAGTGGGTTTACAAAATCGGCGGCACAAAAATTTTGCAGCCATGAAACAAATTTGCAACCGATATATTCGGACATATCCGTATAAACAATTAATTAGTCTATAAATGCGATTATATCCGTATTAGAAGAACAGCATTAGGCGACTTAAAACACTTATAATAGTAGCATTACAAAATGTGTCAATTTTTAAATTGTGACTGCTTTTATAATCGAATGAATCATTGAATTGCGCGATGAGGTTAACCCAACAAAAGAAAACACTCGCAAGGTGCTACGCATTACATGACCGCAAGCAATCTCTGACCAAAGGAATAGAATAACAACAGAAAATGATTCATAACAATTAATACCTACTACAGAATAACAGTCACGAATTTGTTTAATCACAGAAAAATTCTCAAATTGATTAATTCCAGTGAAAATAATGTAAATTGAAATGACCAAAACATACAAATATAACACTTGACATATGCGATAGAGAAACGTGATTTCTGAATGCGTTGGCAACAACACATGTCACTATGAATGTGACCGACTATCATACACGAAGTGATTATAATGTAGAAAAGATTCACTATATTAATTGAAAGAGGGGGGGAAGGTACCACCACATACCCGAATAGTATTAAGGACTTGTTGTCCTCATATCTGTTCTCTCATTCTTCGTCTACTCATTTGGAGGTCGACCAATTTTTATTTTCTATTTTTTTTCTTTACTTTCCTCCCGTCTGCTACCTATTACCTAGAACGATAAATATAACAAAAAAAACGTATTAAACACATTCCTCAAACATATTCCCTTGATAATTTTATATAATAATCATTGATTAGAGATAGACACTACAGTGTATTGTTGTTATTAACATGGACAACTTACATAGCGCCGTTTTCGTGAGAAAATCACCTCAAGGGCGCTGTACATACAATGTTACTCTTCGGGGAACGATATTTTAAAAATATATGTTTTTCGTCGGTCTCTAAAAATATCTCAGACGATGCAAGGAGAACATTGCAGGCCTTCGGCCTCTACACAGAGAATGCTCGCTCAGCAAATGTCGTTCTATATCTCTTTTTTGGCTCCATCACCCTTCCTATAACCGTTGAGGAAACCGATCTGAGTGTACGTTGCCGGTCATTCAGAGAATTTGGAACACACAACTTCTTGAGATACGTATAGATAGTGTTGGATCTAAATAGATAGTGTAGAATAACGGTCCCAATATCTTAACCATTGCCTCATTTCAATCCATCTATTCTCAGATCATAAAGTCATTTTGAATATCATCATAGTCATATCACACTTCTTTAAGGTCTCCAAGAAGAAAACGTACTCAGATACACGTACATTTGTTCACGTGCTCTAGATACACGTACATTTGTTGAATATTGTATTAAACCTGTATATAGTCAGTATGAATATGCATGACAATCGTTTATTTATTTATAAGAAACAAATTCATATCCATACATATACTTTTGGTATACGTATTTGCATACCATAGAGAATATAAATCAGGTGGTTTCGATAAGAAATTTCGACATATATTTATTTAATTTAAATTCACAACATTTCAGTACAATATGTGTTACTACTTAACTTGTTTCGATAAGTTAAATAACTTGAAGTGAGCATAGAACGCGTGTTACACAAACATAACGCTATTTGCTCATACACAACTGATGTTTTGTATTATATCGCTGGCTCCAGAACGATTACTGCATATGGATTGTTTTAATTTAAATAAAAAAACCTGTTGCTTTTTTTTTTACAACTTTGTTGAATTTATTTACTGGGGTTTATAGTATGTTTCTGTCGTAGCCATTATCAAGTTTATACTGTCGTTATGTGTGTATTTTTCCTATTTACATTATGCAAAACGATATAAACTTAATGGTGGCTTGGGCGGTGTCGAAACGCGTCGTAAACTCACATAATATAATAAAACAAAATTACACTTAAAATAATTGTATTTTAACTGATTAAAACAATCCTTTTAAATCAATAATGGGTCTTAATAACCACCACCAGCATTAAACGTATAAAAAAGATTTTCACATTGGGTGAATATTAAAAAAATAATTGAAAGGATTTTTTTTGTTAAATAATCTATCAATGCTTGTCCAGAATAGAATCCGGAATAGACGCCCACGTGCCAGTCAAGCGTTATTGACAATATTGATGGATCGACACCGATGCTTATCACGCACTCGGCATGAATGATGGTCCAATTCAGCGCAAGTGAAATTCTACGCAAAAAATGAAAATGGACGTGTCTAAAATACTTTCGAAACACATCATTTTAAAAATATCGAAGAAAAAAAAACATCGAGAAAGAAAGTCCGGGGCATTTCATCGATTCCCCGAAGAAAATGAAAATTGGGTTATATTAACGTGTCAAATATGTGAAATTTTCCTGCAGGGCTGCTCTACATAGAGAATTGCGCTATGAATACTAATCCGGTCGGCCGCCGGTGGCGAATGTATAAACGAGTACGGACGTAGAGAACGCGACCGAGATCTCGTGTTTCACGACGAACAGGGATTAGGAGCGATTGGCGCCAACGAGGAAACCTTAGACGAGAATTGGCTCTTGCATGGCTGTAACTACATGCAAGCTTTGTAAGGCAGAAACCGCACAAGATGATAATATCTGAACAATTTATGAAAACTCTTATGGCTTATACGAATGTTTCAAACATGTCTTCCACATCAATTTCAGCTGAATTTAAAAATGTGTGTATTTTTTTTTAACTTCTGCATAGTCAATTGAAATGTACGTATCATTACATTGGGAAATACTACATACCAGTAAAGAGTGAACAAGAAGGAAATACTATAGACAAGAAGGAAATAATATAGGAAATACTACATACCAGTAAAGCCAACGAGAAGGAATTTAAAAAAATGAACGAAGCTCTCGTGATATAATACAATCATCTAAAATTGACACCATGCGATGGTGACATGTCAAGTAGCTCTTCCATAAAGAGCAACCGATAAAACTATTAATGCCAGTTTCCTGAGAACATCAGCGAAGGTGATAGTAGAACGAAAAGAAATTTACCAACAATGTTTTTTTTTATCTTAGTGGTCATTTTTAGCACTACAGCCCGGTGTCTTATGTAGTTCCTCCAAGACTTTCTTTTATAGACGATTGTTCACTGTTATTTTTACAAAAATATTCAACGCTAAAAGTGAGGTATATTAATATCTTGTAAAATTTCTACACTAAGTTGTAATGGATGATTGGATAATAGTAATAAAAATAACATTACGTACTAGCTGAGCCATGAACGCGCATTTAATCCTGCAGATAGACTGCCGCAAGTGTCCCCTCGGTCATTATGCAACTAAATTGTTTTAAAATTTAATTGCGTGTTAAGTCTAATTTTTGGTATTTCTTTCTATGGAAATAAAAAGACAAAAAAGATAATCAAATCTTGTTGATAACTGTACATCTATGAAGAAAACGTAAAAACTTAAAAATAAATACGAAAACGTGCATCACATCTTTGCTTACACATATTCTTTGCGGACAGTAATGGGAAATCAATTTCAAAATGAGTTTTGGAGAATGACACGGGGTCCTGTCACTGCATGGCAATGTGACATGGGATGCTCTTGATGGTCCGTGCTCCAAACCCCCATTGGAAGCGGTAGAGCATGAAAATACAGATAAATAGAAAAGGCAGAAGGTAGACCGGATATCCCCGGACATGTGCGGTACCCTCCCAGTACACAACGACTACAACACGCGTTGAAAATTCAATTTAGATAGGCTATGATTACAATTTAATTTTTTAGACCCGCTCGAAAGGTTTAATTGAAATTTTAACCCGACCGATTGGAAAATACTTCGCAAAAACAAAGGTTAACCGCAGAAACCTGACGTGGTTCACGTAAAGTACCGTTTCTCTTCTTCTTTCTCTTAACCTTTACGTACAGCATTTTGGGAAAACTTGCCAATTTGAAAACGCAATAATTATGATTACACTACATGCTTAATTATCTGCATCATGATATCATTGTAGTAAAATCCACTACACCGCAGATAAGGGAGTGGTGTCCAACAAGCCAATGGTACGAAGGAGTGTATTCAGGCCGGAACTTAACTGATGGAGTAATTTAAACTTGTCATTCAGTGGGCGAAAGAAATTATATAGGCCGAAAAGAAGACATCGTTTCTTGGAGGCGGCCAAGATCCACGGCGCTGAAGATAATGATTAAATAATAATGATAGAGAGAGGAAGTATTTTCGTAGGCTTTCACGACCAAAAGATTCGCAAGTCAAAGACTTTTGGGTAGTCATGTCAGGCATGTTCAGGGCTGCAGACTGCCTTTTTTACATAGACATACTCGCCCTGAAGATGGACACTGCAATGTGGTCCGAAACGTTGGCAAACAAAATGTCACAACACGACATGACTACTCATAAGTCTTTGACTTGCGAATAGAGAGAGGAAGTTTCCACCACATACCAGAATAGTTATAAGAATTTATTGTTCTCTTATTCTTCGTCTACTTATATGAATATTATAATTATGATGATACAGTACAATAATTTTATTATAAATTATATATCAAACCCAAAACGCTTGACAATACCCCAAATAAAATGAAACACAAAACCAACAGCCGATTTCGTAACCACTGATATAACATACTATATTTTATCAACAATTCTTTTGCAATACAAAGTAAATGTACTGTATAAAAGGAAACTACACGTTCAACATTAAAGTAAATGAAATACAGGAAGTAAAATATCACTTTACAGTAGTTCAGTTCATTCAGAGACATTATCATTGATCGAGTATCATGAAAGGAGTTTGTAATATTATCATGAAGCAGGAGTCACTCTCAGGAGCGTCGGGAGGGGTGGGACCGTAAAGATTGCTACATCCATCTCTCATATTATGTAATACCTTTGTCCCACGGCAGGTACTGTGGGAGATGGGAGTCGGGCCATGGGCGGCAACGGTTAGAGGGGTATGCGCCGGGCGGCGAACAAGAGGGAAGAAGATAAGGGTGGGTGCAAGTGATGAATGACTCCAAATCTCTGTTACTCAGGTACCAGCTTATATCGGAAAATGTAAACACGGTCATGATTGATAAAATTCAATACACGCGAACGTCGTGCTATGGTGCTACGCGCGGTCAAAGTCATGCAGACCGAACGGAAACACAGCGGCCGATAAGATCGATGTCACATTTAACGTTCTGATCTAAATATGGAGTTCTACCCTCATCCATTCCTGATACGAGACGTAATAAATTTGGACGCAAATGTTTTACGATATTACGGTATTTAGATGTAAGGGGCGTAATAAAAATGGAAATAAAACGGACTCAGTGAAACTGAACGAATGTTGCTACGGAAAGGGACGAAGACACGTAAAAAAGAAAAAAAGAGATGAGCATTATTAAAACCGACTTTGAATAGGCTGGAGAAGATAAATATTGGAGGGAAGGAATCAATTAAAACAGTCATGAAATGGCAGAGATAATTTGTAAGAAGCGATAGATAAATGCACAGAATAAAAAGAGAGAACAGAAAATATTATATTTTCACTGTTCATTCGAGATACGAAAAAGCAATCAAAAATACATAACATTTATTTCATTGCATACATAAGACATTTTCTAAATTCATTCTCCAAAATGAGTAGTCTCTGAAATGAACAATATTTTGTTACATTTTGACGTGTACTCTCGCGAAAAATCGCTGCCAGCTGCCGTTGGCGTGCCTTCTGATATTTTCTTCCATTTTTCATTTATACATTCTTTGACATCCGCTTCCACGTGTTTATCATTTAGACAAACTTCGTCATACTCGCTGCATTTATATCCTCCGACCGCTTTATAGTTTGCACATTGTACATTTCCGTACAAAATCATAAAATATCTTCCACACACATTTTTTATGTTTTCTACTCGTGGATGGCTAATTTGCAATCCAGACTAAAAGATCATTTTCGGGTTTAATAATAAAAATATGCGTTAAAATGACGTTATATTGACAATGTAAAATAAACAGATAACACATATTGAATTATTATTTGTGTCATTCAAAGAGATACGGCTTATAAAAATAAGCGAGTGTGCATCAAACCATTATAAAAATCACACATAGGAAACAACATTATCATATAAAATATATATCACACACGACTGTGGCGATATCCGGCGCAGGAAATACTATTGCTCACAATTCTCTCACAGAACATATGGCTGCTCGGTGGAATATTTTAAAGAAATAAACAGGAAAGAGAGAAAACGCTGTTTCATATCAGAGGATTTCCTCTCTGATGACTGCATATCAAATTGATTGAAATCGGCAGTATTAGATATATTATTCCGCTGAACTCGCTAGATACCGATGTTAAAGGATATCCAAACGAGGGAAAAACTTTTTGCTATTCATACAAAGTCTTTGAAGCGCTATATTTGTAAGATCTCTACATAATTCTTGATACGATCCGGCTTAAATTGGATTCTCGAAATATGTTCACTTCAAAGAGATCTACATCTCCACGAAGTGTGCTCATGCCGCGCGACATGAGCACACTTTGACGCCAGTCCAGGCAGTTGTACAACGTCACATACTGATCAGATCAATGTCACACACAAATGACTCTATCCAAAAAAAAACAAGTATCGAAAGCTCTTCGCATATATTACTAATTAACATATAATACAGTATATTGGAGCAGAAAGCAGAAAATATCTTTATCCCCAAGGCCACAAAATTTATTCTCAGTTACGTATTCCTAATTCACAATCCATCGTCATATCTTGTTAGTCGAACTTATTACCAAACGGCACTTGTAAAATTGATCAAAGCACAAATCATGGTGAGCAAAATCGAATTCTATTTATTTTCTTAGTCCGCAACTACTATTTATATAATAAATTCAACATATTTTGGCCATAAACTGACCACGTTCACACGTGAACATGGCTAGTCTATGACCGAAACATGTTTAATTTATCAAATAAATAATGGTTGCGACTAAGAAAATAAATAGTATTTTAATAAAAATAAGGAACCACAAAATTACCAAAGAAAAAATGAAGTACGCAAATTCAACCTAATAATAATCGAAATCTATAATCAGCAATAAAATGTTTTCAAAGGAATCGTAAGTAGCGAGTCGTAAAACCTACCTTACTATATGGCAGTGAAACGTGGGCTTGGCAAAAGAGGGATTAAAGAAAAAGCGATAGGATAAGAAATAAAAATATCAGTGAAAAATGCCAATTGAAAGATACAATCTTAAACAGTACGGAAATTGACCGATTGAGTTGGTTTGATCGTGTCGAGGAAAATGATAATAACACATATATTTTTACACTGCAAATATACCAAAAGAACTTGGCAAAAGAAATTCCCAACATCTTAACGAAGAGTTTTTTTTTTATAATAAATTTGCTTTATTTACAATTAATTTTAGATACTCTGTTATCGTGACTTATTGATAAGTTGAAACAAGTAAGAAGAATTAATGATGCATAATATATTTTGTGTGGTTAAAAATCAAGATAAAAATAAATAGAATTTAAAAATGGACCATAAAGTGACCGAAAATGAATGAGTCTTAATTATCGATATTAGGATAAAAACAAGTGGTACTTAATTCTTTCTGTTTACCCGTATCAAGAAATGACAATGTTACGTATGTCCGAGTGTATAATCAACTTAAAGAATCCGCGCGTCTATGTCCTCCGGTTAGCGGGTCGGCCCGCTCACGGATTGAATAAATAATGCCCAAATCTGTAGCAATAAAATGATTGTACGAAATAATTCGTGGGCAATGCGTATTGGAAATATTATCCGACAAACCCTTGTCAGCAAATATGAGTGATCCCGACACAAGCCAATATAATGCGACGAATGTCGGATAAAAAAAAACGATACCTCACTGAATTAATTCCGCCTCTATGTGACATGTGCGAGAGGACATATTTGATGATGTAGGGCCAATATATTTTCTTACTACTATACGCAGCGTGGTATAGATTATCCGCATCCTCTTCAATAAATATTAATACAGAAATAAGACAATATTAGTTGATGACGGTAATGTCCAAAAATTATTACCCTCTTTCACTGGGCCATTGATAAGCATCCAGTTACACAATAAATATATGGTTCAAATTTATTTATATAAAAATAAATGTATGTCTGCCTGAGCGTGTATGGCTTATGAACTCGGAAACAAATGAACCGATTGAGCAAATTTACGGGCTAAGTTCGCTCGGATGGCAGAAAGGTTTAAAGCATAGTTTGAATAATTTCCGAAAGGTGATTCTGAACTCAATTTTCGAAAGAAAACCCTAGAATGTAAAGGTATATAGAGAATTTTTTATATGAAAAAAATAATTAATCTTAAATTCCACCATACCCAGCTACTTTAACCATATAATCTATCTAACATTGTTGTTAATGTAAAGCACTGTCGGGATATTATAATACGAAATAGGGATATGAAATTGTCCTAAAAATAAATAGAGTTCTAAATCAGATATCAGATAAAAAATAAATAAAATAAAACTGACTGTATTATCCGACATTTTTCGGTTCATAGTGGAAAAAAACAAAATATAGAAAAAAACGAAGAAAGAGCGTCCGTTCAATGGCCGCGATTAGGCTCTACCATCCTTCCTATAGCCGCTAAGAAAATCTAATCGAGAGTTGGATTCCGTGGGGCCGCATTATGCATATATTTAAACATGAACCAGCATACCTTATGTATAACTCTGCCCTGAAAACGATGCCAGTGCAGATCACGCGGCAGAGTTATATTTGTGAGCATTTGGAAATATCATAGATTATTCTACATTCAAAACAAATTGAAGTCTGTTTATTTAAATTCCGATAGTTCGATGTATCACGTGAGGAGGCGTGTTAGATACACGCCTCCTCACGTAATACCACAAAAAGCATTAAGCAGAAACTACACGTGACTAACAGGAATGCAATAAAATCAGAAAAGGATATGTATAAAAATGAGAAGAGCTCGTGCTCTACTTAACTTTGTCTCCACATAATCGAGTGCGATAGTGTTCGTTAAAACAAAATACACACTGGGATAAAATTATTTATTTGTGGAATCATACATCGGAGTTGACAACTGATCTCATATTATTAACGCTTGATACGAAACTCACGATATAAAATGTATTATTCATACTTTTAAACGTAAATCATTAATATCGACAAAGATAAAGTAAGCCCACAAAATGCTTAAATTCATGAGCTTTCTCTGAACAATCACGTTTAAATAACTTTCATAAATAGGTCGTTTCATTGAAATTAAATCAATATTTTAATGAGTATCGTTTTCTTGTATGTATAAGATATACAGGGATTGTTGTTCATATACAAGTCGGACAAATTCAAATAAATTATCTAATAAAATAATGAAGTCGTTAATTTAATACGCTGACATTTAAGTCATGCTAAACCTTTGAAGTAATAAACTACGTATGAACTGTGACTAACTGATCTTGAATACGAGAAACCGGCATGAATATAAATCTTTTCGGCGGTTTCAAGTATGGAGGCGAATGTACTCGTTATTCTTCCCGAATTTAAATTGCAATGGAAATTCAAGATTTGTATCCCGTTTAGATACCGAGGATTTTTTTTTCACAGATTTTGCACAATGTTTCAACGTAAAATAGTAAAAAACATCAAATTATTAATATGATTTGTAAACAGTGCATATACGAATGTAATAAAAGAGAAAACCATTGCACATTTCATGAATTTTCCTTTCTAAACCGTAAGTCGCAATAGTATTTAAGTTGAATGATGGCAAAGATGTGAATCAGATTACAAAAAAATATCGATTACAATTACCTATTGTAAACCGCAAACCACATCATTATATACAT
>JAPMAF010001385.1:0-11210 GCA_026537445.1 Silvatares holzenthali
TGTATGTGTGAGTTACATGATTATATTTAAATAATGAAGAGCCACCTATCGTGCCGTTAGTATTCTGTGTAACAGAGGCACAAGAGATATAAAAATGTCAAAAATGACACGATCCGCAATAATATATCTCAGAAACCAAATACGACGTTAATATAATATCGAATTATTTGAATGGAGGTGCTCGCGTTTTCACGTCTCCGTTATCGTCGAACATACAACTGTATCAATCGGAGTTAAACCGACAACAACAAAAACATAAAGCACGTAGAAAGTTTGAGTGTTCGGCCAGTGCAAGAGCGAACGCTTAAGGCGAACCACGTCTCGGCAGGCCACGCTCTAGGAACGGTCTAATCGGAGCCTCTGATTTCAAAACTGACGGCAGAATTCCGCGGAGCAGTCGATACGCAAAACATACAGAGAGGTGTTATTTGTTGTTTGTTGTTTTGTGCTTGTTCTGTAACTCTGTGTGATAATGCATCCCTCGAATGTGGTTTTCTTTTCGTTCCTCGTCGCTGGATTGACAGTGTGTGCTTCGTCGACTCCAGTTCTGTTCCCTGATCATAAGAGCGATACACATTCTCTGAGGGGTGAGTTCCGTATTCAATCATTCTTTCGAATATAATACTTGGTGTTTTCAGGCAAGGTTTGAGACTAGTAATAGTATATTCACTACTACTAATGGTACATTTTTAATTGAAATGGATCTAAAAACATCCGAAGATCTGTAGCTGCTTTACTAAAACCACTAGACATGCCATATCGCATTATTAATTTGCGGTGGACATATCCAGAAAGAGAACTAAAAACTGTTAAAAAATCTGCCCGACTGTGGAACCACTTGCCGGTTTCTATGTTTCCCTCCCCTTATAACTTAGGTGTCAACTCCTTATCATTACATAAACCCTCTACATTGCATCGTCGGATGTAGTAAATCCACTCCGGTGGAAGTACTATGCAGATGATCACATAAAAAAAGTTTAAGCAGGTTAAGAATAATGAATATAGAGTTGAATGAGGAGGATACGACTGTCAACGCGTGGGGAAATGACCAACGGCAGCTTACTCTGTGAGATCTCCCTCAATTAAGTTTCAGTATATTTAATTCCACGAGTCTGGCTACCAATTGCATTTCAATATTATGATATAAACCAGTGATATTATTATTGTTTTGAATATATCTCAGAGGAATCTTTTAGACTTCTATGGACGCCACTGCTGGTAACCATCCTGGATAACCGAACTTTGCGAATTATTCCAGGTAACCTGTGGCACGTGTTCTGGGGGTATCCATTCGATTGCCTTCCAGGTTACTTGATGGACTACCTATTTATTCGTACTACTTCTTTGCTTGTAAACGAGTTAAAACTTCTGAAACTAAAAGGGACGATACAAATGGGGATGTGACTTCCAAAAAATATTTGCAGCTATAATTTAAATGGATATATTAACATTTTTACAATAACTGCAAACATCAAAATAAAACATAAACCGGTGTTTGCATTGATCACTGACCACTTTGAGAATGACCGAATATGTAGAGTTTTATTAAATATATGTGATTGTGACGAAGCAAAACCAAAGAAGTATTTTATTACCTATGTTTTTGAATACAATTGAATCATAATATTAAATAACTGTCGTTATTTAAATGTTTTTTTGACATATTATAAACGTAAAGCGTAAAGAAATTAAATTAAAGTAAATAGCAAAGAAAATTGTTATTTTATTCACCGATATCATATTTTACGGTCAATATTTTTAAATCAAATTTATACTTCCGCTATCCTAGTGTTATTCAATCTTGATTGATGTTTTTTTCATAACAAACTTTTTTCAACAATAAATTTAGAAGTGACATGTCCGCTTTTGTAAAAGAATTCAACGATTTGTCTTTTAAATAAGCTTTGGCCGCGATAAGAACTGTGCCGAACAAACTTATTTTATTCTATTTCACTCACTCGGCACGTTCTGGCTGTTCAACACTTCGAAAACCTAATACTTCGGCACTAAGTTGTCAACCGTATCGAAGGCAGAACATGTTCAGATACATTCATTGTAAAATAAAAATTATGTTTAGGAATTTTCTATGAGAGGATATGAGTTGATGTTGTTTAGTTGTTTGTTTGGGCTCCACCGTTACTACAAATAATGATATATGGACGAAATGCATATAAGATCTGTTGCCTCTCGAATACACTTCTATTAAATACAGTAAGGAGGAGTTGTAGTGCTGCTGTCCACGATCAATTCACATTTGGAATTTTGAAATTTCTGACAATTGATCAGTGATTTGTGTGGCAAAACAGTGTATAACAGAGTAATGAATTCGGATATAAGGGAAGAGTGTGGAGCGGGATGAGCGTTATTGATAAAATGAAGAGAAATTTCTTGAGATGGTCTAGGCATGTTGAATGAATGAATACCGAGAGAAGTCAGTACCAAAAATGTACGATGCGAATGTAGAAGGCATGCGACAGAGGGACCCAAGGAAATCGTGGCATAAATAGATTGATCGAATTCTAATCAATGATTCTGTTCGTAGGCGTAATAATTGCAGAGTACGTATGAGGAGATATATGAACTTGTGTCTTCGATTCTCTCTGCCTACCCCTTCGGGAAGACGTCCGAATGTTGTATTGTATTGCATTGGAATCTGTATAGATCACTTTCTCGATATCTTAGCTTCTTGACCATGATTTTAAAAGCTGCTTCCAGGTTATTATCTTGTTCGGGTAATGAGTCAAATAATTTCAACTAATATGGACATCGGCCAACATAGGTCAACAGTTCAGCTTTGATGATAACTGTTTTACGTAACACGTTCAATGCGCGTAACGTAAAAATGCATTATGGGATATTGCTGCAGTATAACGATTGACCCATACACGTCACATAAATACCGCTGTATTTCCTCTACTAAAACTCCCTGCCTTGCCAATATCTTCATTATTCCCTGCAATATATTTTACAAGTAGCTCAATTACAATCTTGGCAGGTTTGAAATAAATCTACGATTGTGAGTCACGTAAAGTGAGTGAGAGATGATTTTAGTTCATTATTTCTCTGAAACTTATTATGATAACACTTCCATTTGATTTATTGACCGTTTGGTCGTAAACAATTTAATTCTCATTACTGTCAGAGGGAATTACGAACAGAAAACGCATTTCCTTGCATTTTGAAGTACAACATAAAACCGTTTTGCATATAATAATAGCAATTATGCACTTATCGTTGGCATATCGCAGATATAAATTAGCGATGATTAAATCAAGTGAAATCAGTGATATTGCATTAAAGATTGTACCATCTGCAAAGCTTCCGTGATGTTAGGAATGGAATAAATTTTCTTCTTCATCATTTGAATGATATCCCTTATTTTTATAGCCCTTCACAATGTTTCATGTTTTTATTTCTATATCTACTGAACTGAGCTGAAAATGAGGAGCTTCAAAGGAGTGGTTTGTAAAGAATCCGGAAATAGCAAATCGAATATAATAAAGATTCTAAATAAAATACATACATAATACGAGTACAATGTAATACACTATCACGCTGTTTCGCCGATAGGAGTAGACAAAGGCTCGAACATCTCACCACTCTATCCTGACATACATCTCTCGCTTCATCCATGTTCATACATTTTCTCATACATACTCTACGACTATTACGACTACGAACAGATCCATTGATTTGAATTTGTTCAATCTGTTTATGTCATGATTTTCTTCTGACATATACCTTCTACATTCGCATCGCATCATTTAAGCACTAATCTCTTGGTATCTATTCGTTCAATATGCCCAAACCTCCTCAAGGAATCCCTTTTATTTTTTTCAGTAACGCTTGCACCCACTCCACTTTCTTTCCTTTTATCTTAATTCCTTACTCTTAAATGAAATATATATTCGTACAAATATTCGTCGATATCTACATCTAGTTTTGCTACAGTTTTAGTACAGACGTCTATCGTCTGTTGAATAAAATGAATTCGTTCTAGAAAACTCATCTTTCCATCATGGAGCAACGAGTGCATTAGTCGCTCTAGTTGATTCGCCAGAACCCATGCAAGTTGATACAATACTGCACAGTAGTAAACGACCGTTAATAAGAGTTGACCAATCTTTTTGATCGTCTCACTCTGTTAAGCGCTTACGTACTACAAAACTGTATACTCGTACATTTTTCTCTTACAATTAATACAAAAAAATGTCTGCTCGTTTTGTGCCAGTATTATGTAAATTATCAAGCTCTATTACGTCGAAAAGTGCCACGACTAACCGCAGCGAACAGACCTCCGAAATATCGCCCGATATCGTGAAATATCAAATGACAGATTTGTTGCAAAAAGTGTTTGTTAACCCGGGATATTTGCACATAGTGTTGCGCTAATTTTCTTTGGATGGGCTATTAACGGGGATTTTAAATATATATTAATAATTTACAGGGGGAAACAAGAAGTAAAGGAGATCTAAGTTATACAGAGGTCACGGTCATAATAGACAAATTAAATGTATACGAAAATATTTACTAACTGAGGCTACTCGACCTCTGGTCAATGATTTTGTGGTGTCTCGTGTGGATTACTGTAACATTCGATCACTATAATTCTAATTTAACAGACTTCAATATGCTTTGAATGCAGTGGCTAGGATAATTTATGGTATTTCCAAACGCACATACAACCCCCTAATTTATGTTCCCGATTCTCTGAATGACTGATAACGCACGCTTAGATCGGCTTCCTCAACGGCTATGGGAAGGGTGATGGAGCCAAAAAGTGACTACATATACTAAGCGAGTATTTTCGGTATGTAGAGATAATAAAGCGTCTACTATCTCTTTCCTGACTTGTTTATATTAACTCCGGCAGGAATCGATCCTCCAAATCTATAGTTTTATCAGGGGGATCTCGACAATGAAGACAACCTATTTACCCTGAAGAATTTGATGAATTTGTATACTTTTTGGATAAGTTATGTGTCGTAAGTCGCTGATTAGAACTAGTATTTGTTTGCAATTACACTGGTGCAGTAGTGATTTATTTCATTTCGATGCGAACAAGGCCAGGAAGTAAAAAAATATTGTTGTATATGTACCTATATTTACTGTTTTGCCTATTAAGTTACTTAGATGTATGCTTCAAGAATTTTGTTTGATTTCACGATATCTTCCCTATAAACGAATCAGTTTCAATAAGACGGGACCCTTAATGTTAAATTGAGTTTATATTCTATAAAAAGTATGAAATGAAAGCTTAACTCAATCAACTCAAATGGCTCGTGCACAGGTTGATAGTGTTTTTATTCCCTACTTGATTACTTACAAATTGGATAATATGTAATACGGTAACTTGATGCTGTCCTTAATCAAAACCACCCGATTTAATTCACAGTTTTAGCTAAATTTCTTAAAATTGTTAAATTGTTATAATTGTATGAATTCTTGATGTTGTGTGGTTTCGTGTAATAAGTCATATAAACCGCACATGTTTGTCCGAACTGGCTGCATGTAATAAAATGTTTGCTTTATTTAGACCGGCATTTAATAGTATTCGGATAACTTACAGCTGACAAAACAAGTAGTAACTAAGTATAAAACAATATTGATGGCTAATTACTAAGTTCACATCTAAATTATATTGTCATCGTCATTATGCCATTGTAATATTTGGAGTGTAAATAACACAATTTTTTTCGTACATAGGAACTTGATTATTTTGACCGATTTTATGAAATAACTAGTGATTTCTAACATGGGGTACTGGAAATGATAAATATTAGTACTGTAAATATTAGTACAATATGCAGAAAGAATGGAACACCCCCTGTCTTACATACATTATTTACTCCCTCCATATTCATACATCTCGTTACATACGTACGATGATTGTTGAAGCTCCCAAAATTACCTTAGTTAGGAAGTTGTGTAATATGTTGAAGCTCAGATCGGCTTCCTCAACAGCTGTAGGAAGGGTAACGGAGCCAAAAAGATACCATAAAACGAACTTCGCTGAGCGAGCATTCTCGGTGGCTGGACCGAAGTCCTGAAATGCTCTCCCGGCATTGGTGCGAAACAGTCCTTCTGAGACGATATTTAGAGGCCGACTAAAAACACATCTTTTGAAAATATCGTTCCCTGAATAGTAAAAAAAATGAGCAGCGCTCTTGAGGTTATATTCTTTCTTCTATATAAATTATTCACGTTAATAAAAATAATAATAATGTTACTGCCAAGTTTTTCTATGTCTTCCACATACTACATACTGTAGGCCTGTTTTACTATTTTTTCAAAAATATTTTCGTAGGCTTTCACGACCAAAAGATTCGCAAGTCAAAGACTTTTGGGTATCCATGTCGTGTTGTGACATTTTGTTTGCCAACTTTTCGGACCACATTGCAGTGTCCATCTTCAGGGCGAGTCTGTCTGTGTAAAGAAGGTAGTCTGACTGAGATGGACACTGCAATTTGGTCCGAAACGTTAGCAAGCAAAATGTCACAACACGACATGACTACCCAAAAGTCTTTGACTTGCGTACTATTTTTTCATTCGCCAAAATAATCAATATAGCTAACTTCAGGTAAGTGATAAATACGACACATTCAACTTTATATTCAACTCAATAGGTTTAGAAATAGCTTAATAGTCGTCTAAAACTCGTTTAAAAATGATATAATATTTTATTAGCATGCTAATATACCTCACTAGCGAATAATTGATCATGAATTTAAATTGGACCAGTTATTTGAGTAGTTAAACCATGTATGACATCGTATAATCTATGGATTGGTTTTGTTCCAATATTTCATTTAATTTTCAAATTAATTAAACAATGCGTTACTATGATAAATCTGTTTGATTTTACATAAAACATTTTATTGCATCTACACCATACAAAATGGAACGAAAACAAAGTTATCTTATTTCCCCCATAATCCAGTTATTTGATAAATTGGCTGCAAAAAGACCGTATTCATTGTGTATTGATCATGCACTTTTTGCCTGGCTCGTGCAGATACGCGGAAGCCTTTTGAATACTGGTCAAACATTTTTTCAACATCTATTGCTTAAAGCGTTTTGTCGTAGAAGCACTGCCCTCCATACAATTGATACGATACTAGGCTAGCTAGGAGTAACTATTATGTTGGACGAAATTTCATAATGTTCATCAATGGATATTTATTTTCCTTGCCGGAAGAAATACTAGTTTTTATGTACTACTTAAGAAATGTAATACCGTAACCTGCCTGAATCTGTTATATTTTATTTGCGATTGCACATCCTTTGTTCGATAATAGTAAAGAGATTGAGAAAAATAGATCAGTTAATGGTGGTTTACTGTAGCTCTATAGATTTGACCTCAAAGCATTGATCAATTCCGTGGAGTGCACTATTGTAATTACCACGTATAGATGTATCAAAAATGCGCACTCTCCATCCAATTTTCGAACAACTCAGCAACAGATTCATGTTTTGGAAACAAAATTCAACCAGAATAGACAGTAATTACAATGAAAAGGAACAAAATAAACTAATCGAACTAAATAACCATAACTACAATTTATAATTCATCTTCAAAACGTAAGTAAATTATAAAAATATATGTTTCATTATTTACTGTCTAATACTAATTATTTCTTTCGAAGAGATAGACGCGTTTCAAACTTTTCCCCGGCTCATTATTGAGTTCTCCATAATGAGCCGGTGAAAACATCGAAACTCATAATAAATAATTGATAAACAGGTAGATAATTTTATATGTATGCATTTCCTTTGTAAGCTCTGAGTTTTCAGATAATGTTTTTCCTTCCTTGTGTAACGTTAATCTCTCTAATATTTATGTCGATTCCTTCTTTTATTTACTGCTTTCTAAGGGTCTCTGTCTTAATCTATAATAATCTATAAAAGAAAATTACATGATTAATATTCAACGAAATAAAAATAATTTTGGCAGTATATCCCGAGCTTAATTATATGTTAGAATAATTAAATTTATTAAAATCTGTAGATTCTGTTGGTTTCGCCGTTCACACTGCATAGATGATAGGGAGGCGACTAAGAAATAGATATTCAACAATCTGATATTAAAATAACAGAAGGAACGAGTGTCGAAAGCTCCAAGCTAAGGTGGTTTAGCGAAGCAAATTAGGACTATCGTGAAAGGAAGGTACAGAGATGATACCATTCCTTGGAAGCATCCAAGATCAATGCTGGTTTGGCAAATGACTGTTCTAACATTCTATTACACCTCAAACGAAGTTTAAAAAGAGTATTTGAATTGTAAAAACTTACGTGATCATATAAGTAATACTCGTATCTGCTCTTTATATCTAACTTTTGTTCATTTTCTCGCGCCGTAGTGATTATTGTTACAGTAAAATCAAGGCGTGCCCGACTCATACATTGTCTGGCGATGGGTGACCTTGTACCGCATGAGTTTAAATCACATCGGAAATATCCAATGCCGATCGCTTGAATCATGAAAGATTTTAATTAATTATGTATTCCCCATATAATTATCTGCTGTTAAGTACGGGCGAGTACGAACACATACTATGGAACGAATTAACAACGTTTCCTCCACACGGCATAGATGCATACATCAACCTTCAAACCGCCCGTTTGTTTCCTAACAAAATTCATTAGAAACTATACTACACCACTCAGGCGTCATAACAAAAAAACAAACGCTTGTATGTTCGTAGATTACATTGCGGATTAAATTCAAAACAAATTATTGCACGTCAGAAATTTTCTTATTACATACCGAGAAAAATTTAAATACTAATAACTTAAATACTAATTTGATATTTTTTCTTTATAGACACTTGTGACTGTAAAATATGAATTAAGGGAATAGAATTGGCTAGATAAGTGTTATAAATAATTTAATTGTGGTTTGAGAAAATCTCCAAAATCTTATCAAAATCCTCCCTCCAAATTGTTTAGAGAAAAACCTTCCAACCACTTAATTCAATTCTATCAATTTATTAGCTTTTGGTATGTGCATTACAATCAGTTTTGTCAGCATAATTATGTGAGTTACGTTAGATTACAAAAATCATTCAGAACAATATTATGTTATGTACACTTAACTCAATTCATTACATACAACATATAAATAGATGTTAAAAATTGGCGATCCATTTGACCACACTAAATACTGAATGAAGGCTCACACTGCTTACTAGCATCATAAATGCTGGGCAGTACGGAGCAGTGAGCGCTTGATAGAGTGTCCGTCGTAGTTATTATTTTTTTTTACATTATGTTTATTGTATTTGCTAATAAACTGTCAACAAAATTCTATTTATTTTATTAGTCTTAACCACCACTCTTTTAATAAATTCAACGTGTTTCAGCCATAGACTGGCCATAAACTGTCAACCTTGACCGAAACCAACTTACCTAAAACTAAGAAGAAATAGGGAATCCATGCAGGTTTACTCCATTCAGGATTTATAACAAGTCAGCAAAAACAATTCTCCTTTTGATTATTCAATGATAAAACAATAAAAAAAATGGTTGCATTCATCATTTCATACTTTAATAATAAAATATACAATTGAAAATATAAATGAAATTATACGTTCTAAGACAACGGTAGAGTATATAGCGCATTAATACAAAAACAGAACAGAAGATGGATAGAAGTATAGGTGGGTCTGCCAATCTCCGTTTTCGTTTACGAAAACTCTTCGTTGTTGATAAAAATGTATGGACTGACAAACTTTCTCAAAAGCTAACAGCTAGCTTGAAAAATACAACATACCAATACAGATTTGAAAGAGTCAGCAACCAAATACAAACACAGTGCATTAGTGGTAGAATGCTCGCATTCAATCTTTTTATACTGTATAGAACTATGGATACAGAAAACTAAGAATGAGATGTTTTCGATATGTAGTTTTGATTGTCTAAAGAAATATTCAATCGTGTGGGTCAATGCATCGATTGGCAAAGTTCTTGAAGAGATTGAGGTGGTCATAACCACTTTCTTTTCTTCTATAGAAGAAAAGCAAAAAATTGATCTGTAACCATATCTTTCTAAGAACCTCGCCAATGCAAATCACACATCTAAAACATTTTATTAGTTTTCTGTATCCAATGTTTTATACTTAGCACAAAAGCTTCTTCTAGAATTATTTCTTCTTTGGTATTTTACAAAAAATTGTATTACTCAATAAAGCACTGAACTATTTCTTCATACAAAAAATAAATATCAAAATGTGAATGAGGCTTTCCATGCCTTAGTCTAGTTATTTCTTGTGTTTCCAATAATTCACTATATTATGTGATACATTTTTACAAACATTTGTCATATCAGTATTTTATTGTAATACATATTCTGTTATAAAATAATAACCCGTACAAGTTGTTTTTCGTCATACATAAATAACTACGAGTACATGTAGTTTGATATAAATGCACTTACATTGTAAGAGCTCTTGGGGTGATTTGTAATCACGAAACAGGGCTATATAAATCATCCAATAAAAAAATAAATTCTACTAAGAATTATACCACAAATCTTTGACATAAGTGCAATTACCCACTATAGAGTTAACAATTTTCTGTTTAATAATTTAACAATATAGTCCGTAGTTCGTAGGAAACAAGTTAGCGCCAAAATCAAACAATAATGATTGCATAACATAAAAAGTAGAGTGATGTCATGACTCTCTTTTACGGCCACACAAACATGCATGCGATAGTACATAATCTCTTAGAAGAAAGCATTCATTTTTTCCAACATTTGTCAATAGTGTCGGGCGAATAATTTCACCGACCGGTTTATTAGATAACCTGGTAGGTGAAAGTGTTATGGCAGTCGGAGAGTTAGCCGGATGGGATGGGCGGTCATAGAGGAACGAGGTTAAAGGGTTAATTTTTAGAGGCTTCGGAGTATTATATTACATGCGGTTTGAGCTCTTATGTATGTCACCCATAGAGCACATCTTCCATTCGTATGGTAATAGTCTGTGTTACGTTTTACGCATGTTACGTATTCAGTATGATATGACCGGCTTTCTCCAATGCACTATCATCTGCCAGTTAACTCACAGCTGAGCGTCGTGGCCGTTTAGTTGCTCACCTTCATGAATCGTCAGAACAAAAATGATTAAAACCACTAATATATTTTTATTCGAATCATAAATCTTTCGTCCACCGCTGCCCAGTTTCACGTATGCATATATGTGTACATATAT
>JAPMAF010001386.1:0-11209 GCA_026537445.1 Silvatares holzenthali
ATACGAGATGTTACAGTAGATTACATATGCTCGAAAGACAAACGTATGTTTGAAACTATTTCGTATATATCCTCAACTAATAAATTTTAAACGCTAATTGAAGAAACATAATTGGCCTTGTTATATTGTTTATACTTTCTTCTAATTGTATATAACTAGCTGTAAGTTTTTATAAAATAAATAAATAATGAAATAAATGTATAAACAGTTGCTATACTACACTGATTTTATACAATGTATACGTATATTTTTTACGGTCATCTGGACGCGCCTTAAAAAAATTTTGAATTCTTCACAGTATACACAATGCAATTTCTCACATGTCACCTATTGCTTCCCTAGCGATTTTGTTAGAAACATTATTTATACATTTAAATTAGAATTGTATAATATAATCGTGCAGCATTTGTCATCACACGCATACTTTACTGTGGTGCAGAAAGTAACAAATCTTCGTGGTGTGGAACTCTTCAATCTTCTAGGATACTCAAACTCCCCATCTGACCACAGTCGCTTTGAAAGCAAATTAAATGTCCATACTTATTAGGTGCTTTATATGGTACGTTGGTCAAGGGGTTCGAATCTCACTGTGGAACAAAATTAGAATGCATTTTTTGATGCTGCATTATTGTCAGTTTCTTGGTCGAGTGGTTAAAGACACTTGATTAAAGCGTTGGAAAAACGCTGGAGGTCGCGGGTTTAAATCCCACCGGAAAGAAAAATATATTTTTTTCGATTCAGTAGAGTGAGACTTCAGTATCGTAAGCCACGTGAAATAGATTTATCCATATTTCGTGACTATAACTGAATAACCGGGGTTACAATCTCTCCTCTGACTGCTACACATCATTTACATATGCAATTGCACTGAATGTTACAGACCCAGACGGATAGTGGTGCCGTGGTGTACCATGTGTAGCATAAGATTAAAAAATAGGCGTAGAATGCCAACAATAATGAATGTCTTAGGATATGACATACCCTCATACTTCAAATTGTACAATACATTCAAAAACCCGTGGAAAAAGCATGAGGTCAACATACCTCTGTATACACTGCCAAATAATACAAAGAACCGAATATAGTTTATAATAAACACTTAGCTTTATGCAATATTGTTACACAACTTTTATATAAATTGTTTAACGATGCAACACACACGATATTCAAACACATCGCACCAACAGTTGTATTAATGGAAAGATTTTGTCAATATAAATACGCTGAAATCAACGAAAGACTAGAGATTCGAAATTCATCACTGCGCGCGTCACAACAAACTTCGGCCGGTCGCCATTTTAAAATACTGCAGTTTCCTGCTCTATCATATGGAACATGACGCCATCTCATGCTGAAATTAAGAATCAAATCTCACTTCGCTCTCGAGTAATCTTAAGCACCGCGGTGCCATAGAAACTAGAATTAAATTAGCTTCTAGGAAGCTGGGAGTGTTGTATAGAGCTTGGAGATTTTTCTCTGGGCCCCAGCTTCTCACTCTATACAAATTGCAGATGCGTCATACAACTGAGTTAATAATCTTTAGTCCTGAGCTCTTAAGTATCTAAAGAATCTCCGTGACTCTGTGCAGAGGCGTGCGGTTCGTTTAATAAATAAACCAGCAATTGCTGCTAATCTTCAGCCGTTAGAGCACAGAAGAAAGGTCGGGATGATCCAATTGTTTTACCGATATTTTCATGGAAGATGCTTTCGGATACTGGCATCACTGATTCCTCGGGCTGCTGTGTTTGGCAGAGCTACATCCGTCACCACTTCACAGATGAGTGCATAAGAACTAAGAGATCCTCTAAGTTTTTCTTGTGTGAGACGGCCCGGCTGTGGAATGACCTTCCGTCGTCTGTTTCCTTCTACATACGACATGGGTCTCATCAAGTCCCGCGTTCATTCTATCCTATCCCTAAGTCTTCCTCATATCACATAGCGTCTTATGATGTTAAAGGCCTGCTTCGGTGGTGCCTTCTAAGCGAGAATACAAAAAAAAAGATTTAAAAATTAATTATTCTTTATCGCAACTTTAATGTGTTTATTATGTAGAGATCTGCTACCATCCTGGAAGAGAAGAGGATATGTGTACAATTATTTTCAAAATTGTAGAATGTCCATAAAGTGTGTTGTCTCAGTTTACATTTTTTTATGTCGCATCATCTATCAATGCCGCACGCGCTGGCGGGAAAAAAAAGGTATTACCAAAGTTTTTAAGTACTCACGAAGGACGGGAGCCGAAACAAAAAAATCCGGGTAAATAAAATTATCAACATTTTTCTTTATTTACGCGGGAACACGGGCCGAGAAAGTAATTTTCTGCGAGATGGCGGCCCAACACCTAAAACGGGGACAACCGAATAAAAATAATTGTGTGAAAATGTAAAGTTTGAAATGTCGCCGGGCGATATTGTATTACGAGTACGAGTGTGTTCGGACGTACTCGCACGAGCTTGTACGTGTTTACTGAAAACTTTCGATTGTGTGCAAATACGAGTAGTTGATTCTGTTGCCTGACCTGGATGAAGTTTGCTTGAGTTCATACCCAGTAACTACTCAGAAATTTTAACTTAAATATAAATATTCAACTTGTACTTTTTTTTAAAGAATTCTCGCACAGAAGGCACCACAGGATCATAAGACACTTTGTAAGATGAGGAAGACTTAGGTTAGGGTGAAATTAACGCGGGTCTTGAAAACAGCCGGGCCGTCTTACACAAGAAAGGCTTAAAGAATGTATTAAGTTCTCATGCACTCAATATCGATTGTGAGTGGTGACGGGTGTAGCTCTGCCAAACACAACAGCCTGAAGAATCAATGATGCTAGTTCTTGAGAGCAACTTCCATAAAAATATCGGTAAAACAATCAGATCATCCCGATCTTTTTTCTGAGTCAGTCGAGGAGATTCTTTAGATACTTGGGAGCTCCGGATTAAAGATTACTACCAAACTCAATTGTGGAACATACCTGCAATTTGTATATGGTGTGAAAAGCTGAAGCCCAGAGAAGAATCTCCGAGCTCTATACAACACAATCAGCTTCCAAGACAGACCTTAATTTAACTCTAGTTTCTATGACACAGCGGTTTTACTGTTTTTGTATGTGACTTCTATATAGGAGCAGACTTATAATATTCCAAGACACCAAATGGGAGTTGGAAAATTTTAGGATAGGGTGGAATTAGCATCGGTCGTGAAAAGACTCGTGGAAGAAAATACAGACGTTGGAAGGTTTTTTCAAATGATTTAGAAAATCGATGCACTCTATATTAACTGTGAGAGCATCTTCCACAGAAATATTGGTATAGACTATGCAGATTATGACAACCTTTCGTCAGTGCTCCGTCGGTTGACGGCTATTCGTGAGGGCTGGATTATGTATTACACAGTGCGTCCTTAAACATATACTTGAGAATTTAATTGTAAACTCAATTGTGAGCTGCACTTACGATTTAAAATAAGCTGGGCCCGAGAAGAATCTCCGAGCTCTATACAACAAATTCAACTTCCTATGTACTAGTTTGATTTTGATTTCGATAATACCGGGGTACTGAGATCTCAAGAGCGACACTCCAAGTATATAGATATGATCATTGTTAGGAATTGCGCTCCCTTCAAAAGAAACCATGAGAGTGCTTCATGGTTTTTTGTGCTCACACATTTACATTTAGAGATGTCACACGACGAAAAGATTCGCAAGGCAAGGACTTTTGGATAGTTATGTCGTGTTGTGACATTTTGTTTGCCTACGTTTCGGACCACATTGTTGTTTCCTTTTTTAAGGCGAGTCTGTGAAAGACAATCATAAATTTAAAAGTAACAGTTATAAATAGAATGGAAATTAGATGGTTAAGATATTTCCAGTGAATTGCAAATGAAAGAATAGTAAAACATATCTACAGGAAGCGGTAATTGAACGGACTAGTAGAACATGTCAGGAACTTTTTTTTGGAACTTCATAGCGGAGGCTACGTTAGGGGCCGCTACTATCTTGTGTGCGTATATAACGCGATGCATGAATGTCGAAGGAGCAATAAATAGATGTCAGAATAGACAAGTAAAGCTCCATTTCCTCTACCTACCAATGAAGCGGGGTATATGGCGTAGGTATATCAATTATTACTTGCATTAAATCGGAGAGGGTTGGAACCACAGGATTAATCTTGAGAATAATTGATCTCCCAGTAGCATAAAAGTCGAGAAAGAGATATTCAAAAGGAAACCTGGGTTGCCGAACCTTAAACTAAAAGTGGTTTTTCAGATTTTATGATTTCCACTTTAATTGCTCCGCATCCAGCTCGAAGTACTTCGATACTCCCTAAAGCAGGGGAGTTCAAACATTCCTCAATCTCTTTCAATATTTCAATACTTCTAAATTCTATACAATAGTGTAAGAATTATACATTTCAGCTTCAAATCGAAGTTTGTTTGGCTTAAACCTCGTATCTCCCGGGAATTCCTTTCAGTTTTTCTTACGTAGCATATATAACTACATTAAACATTCTTAGATACTTTTCAGTTTATCGGCTTCAGTTTTACCATACAACACAGCATACCTCTTTTTCATGTATGTTCTCTAAAAAACATTCAAAAAATATCGAAGGCCGATGTTCTAAACAATGATTGACTTAGTAAATTTTTTAGCCGATGGATAAAAAGCCCTTTAATTTTTCCCTGGGCAATTAATTAGAAGTTTGTGTAGCGTCATTTCTCAATAGTGACAAATGCACTGAACTTTCGCCTCATCCATTTAGTATTTTGGTATGAAATACAGATACATACATCCATAATATCACAAGTCCCGATAGGGGCAGATAAAGAGAATGGCAGCGCTACCTGTCTTTATACTGACCCACACTTCTTGCCTTCTTCACATTCATAGATCTCGTTGTTGAAGTTCCTCATATTTTCTTCTATAAGAAGTTTAGAAACGTGCACCTGCCATGTTTTTCTAGGTCTCCGTACCGTTTTCTCACTCAGAATCGCACTGCAGATCTGTTTTATTAATCTTTCATTTGCCGTTCGCATGTCATGTATTGTATTCAATTATTAAAGTATCTATTAAATTATTTTTAAATTTTAAATATTTTTTATATCATTTGACAATTATTATTGTTTTTCTTACTATTATTTTAAAAATTATTTATCATTATTATTACTATTTTGCTCTTATTATTGTTATAACTATTTCTGTTCCTCTTATTATTATTGTGCTTGTTATTGTGGATATGCTCATATTATTATTGTAATTATTGTTTTCGTTTTGTTATTACTATTTTTTAGTTGTTCATTGAAGCTAATAAGTGCTGTTTAAATAAATAAATAAATGTTCAAACCTTCTCAAACATTCAACTTTTATTCTGTTCATGATTGTTACGCACATCCTTCTCACCGATTTCACCTCCATAGCATTTATTCTGCTTTCATCCTTCTTCTGCCAAAAAACAGATGATAATGGTATATCAATAAATAGACGCGATCCTAGTGTTGGTATCCCCGAATGTTCAGCTAATATGGCTTATACACTGGAAGGATCTCTTTAAACCTCTGGGAAAGCTCCTCTAATGGATAAAGGGTGCAGAAAAGACCCGAGGATCTGCGGGCTGGAGTGTCGGGTGGTAGGCGGCGATGGGCGGCAGCAGTCGGGTAGTTCAAGTAGGCCGGCAGAGTGGGGAGCTGTTAACGTTTCGGTAGTTATCCGTAACACGTTAATCCGGTTAAATCTCCGGTTAATCTCAAGAGCGACACTCCAAGTATATAGATATGATCATTGTTAGGAATTGCGCTCCCTTCAAAAGAAACCATGAGAGTGCTTCATGGTTTTTTGTGCTCACACATTTACATTTAGAGATGTCACACGACGAAAAGATTCGCAAGGCAAGGACTTTTGGATAGTTATGTCGTGTTGTGACATTTTGTTTGCCTACGTTTCGGACCACATTGTTGTTTCCTTTTTTAAGGCGAGTCTGTGAAAGACAATCATAAATTTAAAAGTAACAGTTATAAATAGAATGGAAATTAGATGGTTAAGATATTTCCAGTGAATTGCAAATGAAAGAATAGTAAAACATATCTACAGGAAGCGGTAATTGAACGGACTAGTAGAACATGTCAGGAACTTTTTTTTGGAACTTCATAGCGGAGGCTACGTTAGGGGCCGCTACTATCTTGTGTGCGTATATAACGCGATGCATGAATGTCGAAGGAGCAATAAATAGATGTCAGAATAGACAAGTAAAGCTCCATTTCCTCTACCTACCAATGAAGCGGGGTATATGGCGTAGGTATATCAATTATTACTTGCATTAAATCGGAGAGGGTTGGAACCACAGGATTAATCTTGAGAATAATTGATCTCCCAGTAGCATAAAAGTCGAGAAAGAGATATTCAAAAGGAAACCTGGGTTGCCGAACCTTAAACTAAAAGTGGTTTTTCAGATTTTATGATTTCCACTTTAATTGCTCCGCATCCAGCTCGAAGTACTTCGATACTCCCTAAAGCAGGGGAGTTCAAACATTCCTCAATCTCTTTCAATATTTCAATACTTCTAAATTCTATACAATAGTGTAAGAATTATACATTTCAGCTTCAAATCGAAGTTTGTTTGGCTTAAACCTCGTATCTCCCGGGAATTCCTTTCAGTTTTTCTTACGTAGCATATATAACTACATTAAACATTCTTAGATACTTTTCAGTTTATCGGCTTCAGTTTTACCATACAACACAGCATACCTCTTTTTCATGTATGTTCTCTAAAAAACATTCAAAAAATATCGAAGGCCGATGTTCTAAACAATGATTGACTTAGTAAATTTTTTAGCCGATGGATAAAAAGCCCTTTAATTTTTCCCTGGGCAATTAATTAGAAGTTTGTGTAGCGTCATTTCTCAATAGTGACAAATGCACTGAACTTTCGCCTCATCCATTTAGTATTTTGGTATGAAATACAGATACATACATCCATAATATCACAAGTCCCGATAGGGGCAGATAAAGAGAATGGCAGCGCTACCTGTCTTTATACTGACCCACACTTCTTGCCTTCTTCACATTCATAGATCTCGTTGTTGAAGTTCCTCATATTTTCTTCTATAAGAAGTTTAGAAACGTGCACCTGCCATGTTTTTCTAGGTCTCCGTACCGTTTTCTCACTCAGAATCGCACTGCAGATCTGTTTTATTAATCTTTCATTTGCCGTTCGCATGTCATGTATTGTATTCAATTATTAAAGTATCTATTAAATTATTTTTAAATTTTAAATATTTTTTATATCATTTGACAATTATTATTGTTTTTCTTACTATTATTTTAAAAATTATTTATCATTATTATTACTATTTTGCTCTTATTATTGTTATAACTATTTCTGTTCCTCTTATTATTATTGTGCTTGTTATTGTGGATATGCTCATATTATTATTGTAATTATTGTTTTCGTTTTGTTATTACTATTTTTTAGTTGTTCATTGAAGCTAATAAGTGCTGTTTAAATAAATAAATAAATGTTCAAACCTTCTCAAACATTCAACTTTTATTCTGTTCATGATTGTTACGCACATCCTTCTCACCGATTTCACCTCCATAGCATTTATTCTGCTTTCATCCTTCTTCTGCCAAAAAACAGATGATAATGGTATATCAATAAATAGACGCGATCCTAGTGTTGGTATCCCCGAATGTTCAGCTAATATGGCTTATACACTGGAAGGATCTCTTTAAACCTCTGGGAAAGCTCCTCTAATGGATAAAGGGTGCAGAAAAGACCCGAGGATCTGCGGGCTGGAGTGTCGGGTGGTAGGCGGCGATGGGCGGCAGCAGTCGGGTAGTTCAAGTAGGCCGGCAGAGTGGGGAGCTGTTAACGTTTCGGTAGTTATCCGTAACACGTTAATCCGGTTAAATTTCCCGCCAAAACCGTCGTGCAAATGCGACTGTCTCGCCTACTTCGCGAGTCTCTCATTCACTCGCACTGAGCTGCTGCGTCTGATATAATCATGCATTATAATGCCCTTTTGTTTGCAGCTTTATCATACCGTGTTTACTACACTCGCAGAAACATTATTGAGTGCTATATTCTTGTATTATTGTCTTCGATTAATCGCAATTTTCACGAGAATCACTGTCGAGTTTGTAGGTTGGATTGAATCAAATGTTGGATTTTGTTACCACTCATGTAAATCGGCAGTTTAAAATATTATTTTAATAAAAACAAACTTGTGTCCATATGTGGTAATGGAGAATTATTATGAGAATTTCGTTAATGGTTACACATGCGAATCACATCATACTCATCGACAATGTATTTTATGTATGCTACGTTATTTGACACCGGTCGTTAAAAGAGGACAACTTAGAGAAACTGAATTCACCGGCAGAATAAAGAAGAGAGGGCGAATCTCCACAAAACTGACCGAGGGATGAACCGACCGAGTAATGTCAGAGAGGGAGGTTGGAAAATTATAAGATCAATTATGTAGAAATGGATGACGATCACCATAGTTAGTTGCCCGGTAAAGAAACTGCAGTGTAGTTTGAAACGTTGGTGCACAACATGTCATAACACAACATGACACCTCAAAACCTTTGACTTGATGCCGTAGAGAAGTATGATAATTATCTTTATAAAGTTTTCTGAGGGAACAAAATGCATTTTTATATTACATTTGATATATTCGAGTAACGCGGAAACACGACGTCAGCAAATAAGGTTTTGAAGAAATTACGAGTGTTCACTATTCAGTTCATTTAAAGAACTTTGAAAAGCTTTTGCGGCCACGTGGCTTATCACTGCACATCTAGGACGAACCCCTCAATCCCAGGCTGCCTCCCTTTCCCTGTGGCTGCCACCTCTTCCCCCCAGCCTGGGGTTAATCCAGCAACCTGTTTTTGATGTCTGTTTTGTGGCAATGGCCTTATCTGATGCCTTTGAGGTAAATAATTCTAAGAGAAGAAAAACCGAAGCGCAGAGTAGTGGTATCGGTTTTTTATAGCTCTCATAAGAAGGCATCTAATGAGAGTTTCCAAAATGATCTTAGTAATGGCATACTGAATTAGTTGCAGTATTAAAATTTACTATATTTAATAGTGAAGTATTTCGAACAATTTACATTTTATTTGAGCTTAATCAGTAATGATCTACTTTGTCAAGAGAAGCAGAAAAAATTGATTTCGAACAAATAGGCATCAGAAAATATATCTTAGGCTTGACAATATGATCATGGAGTTTGTAAGGATAGATGGACCGATTGTATACTGTAGTGATATATTAAAGAAAATGAAAAGGTCTAGAGGATGCCTAAAAATTTTAGAAATTGACATTGTTTCAAGATAGAGAACCGTGAGTGGAAGATAAAGGACAATAGTCGGATGGTTGACGAAGATCTATAAGACATTGTTATACTACATTATTTTTAAATTTACTATTACTTACTGTGTACAACGGACGTGAGATAATAATTAATAATTAGTCGGGATTTATAATTAAATTCTATTATTTTTAATCTGGTCAGAAACCGCATCTAAAATATTCGTTGTAATTACATTAGATACATTATTCAAATAAACAACAAATTTTAAACGTTTTTCATGCCAAGTATTACTGATTATTTGTTCCAAGTGTTGTTTGTTCATATATATATTAAGAGATCTGAAACGATAGAGCATATTTTTTAATTCATGCGAAATTTAAGTATATTTAATATACCATGTACTCTTCCTTAATACAATAATACAATAAAATACACCATCCTGTTTCCCCGAAGGAGTAGGTAGAGAGGATCAAGCGCCATACCACTATATCGTTTGCGTTATCCAAATTTATACATCACCTCATACATTATCTGCGATTATTGCTACTACGAACGGAGCCTTTATATTTCTTTGACTCTTAAATCCACATAGCTAAATTTAAAAAAAACACCAAAAGTATTGATAATTTATGCATTAGAAGACTCAAAGGACATGGTCATATTGATACTGTCAAACCCAAAACGACTATTGCTAATTTGAGCGCAAACAGAATTATTATCGGGTGTTATAATAGCGGCATATTTAAACAGTTTTTTTCGCAGAAGATTGAGATAGGTCTCTAGCCAAAGAATTTGTTATTTGCCAACGGACAATTACGTTAGGTTCCTATCTGTATAAATTACTTGTAGAAATATTTACCTTGAACAAACCTTTGAAATATATCTTTGAGAAGAGTAGTGTTTACCGCCAAGACGTTAACGGTAAAATTTTATGATAATTTGGAGGGAAGCCTTTTGGGAAATTCGAAATGTTTGAAAGTGTTTTCACCAAGTCGTTTTAAAATATATTATTTTGAATTATTTTATTCGTAAATTGCTGGTCGTATGTGCCTATTTGTATTATAATACAATACACTATCTCGCCGTTTCCCCGAAGGTGTAGGCAGAAAGGATCGAGCGCTATACCACTCTATCCTGGCATACATCTCTTGTCTCTTCCACATTCATATACCTCCTCATGCATACTCTGCGATTATAACGACTACAAACAGAGCCATAACCTGTTCATGCCATGATTTCTTTGGCCCCTCTGCGTAATACAGTATAATTATTTTAATTTATGTTTAGTTTCAGATTTGTGAACAACTAGAATAGAAACAACACACAGCAGTAAAAAAACGTTATTCTATTGAGCTTAATGAAAAAGCATAGAAAGACTTGCCCGAAAGGCTAGGTAAATATTCAGTAGCCATAATTGTGAACAGAAGTGTACGATGACATCAAAATATTTTTGTGTATCAATAGTCTGATTCACACTGTATGTACAGTTACTACAAAAGTAATGTTCTTTAGAAGATAGTTTGAAGTTTATTTTATGAAATGAAACATAAATAATATTATAGATAAGACATAACATTATTTTAATAACAATATTTGTTGCAAAATTTTGGAGTCAAAAATAATTGATTGATCTTGAAACTTAACTTGAAACGTTAATTTTGGCATATGAAATGCAAAGTAAAATATGATAGGGCAACAATCGAAATGGATTAACCAATATGTTTGATTGTTAATTAGTCTATATATACTACTCTGTCAAGAAAGTACCGGGCAAAGATCAATAATACACAAAATTTTTGTTATTCATTCAAATTTATTTTATCACTTTCAAAGTATGCCCCTTTAGAAACGATACACTTACGCCAACGAATAATCCAATCATCAAAACATTTTTTAAACGCTG
>JAPMAF010001388.1:0-11203 GCA_026537445.1 Silvatares holzenthali
TGCAGCGCCCTTGAGGTGATATTCTCACGAAAACGGCGCTATATAAATTATCCACGTTAGTAATAATAATAATAATAGCCTGTATTGAGCGCAATCGGTTCAGTAGTTTCCGAATCTATAAGTTACACACACAGGGAGATGTATTTACATGTAATGTACATTTATCAATCGTATGCACACGCTATACTTAAATACTAAATCTTTTATCGTTATGGGGAAATATCACCAAAATGAATTGATCCATGAGTAACCCGTTTTTACTCTTCCTCTGCTACACAGTGTTCATATGTGCATCTGTACCGATTATAACGGATTTACAACGATAGTGAAATCATGTCTTTTTGTCCTTATATCTTCAGCCCAATCGTAAAACTGCTGTGTATTTAAATATGTTCTTGTGATGTGTTTGCACTTTATCATTGACTTGTGAATTTTTAATAATTGAGAGATGTATTATTTTGACGAGCTAAATAATAGATATCCAAATATAGTCGTCTCAAATGTACACATGTTATAATTAGAGTGATAATGGACGACCAATGATGTCATTTACTTCTACTTAAACACGGTCTACCGGCATAGACGAAGAGTTTTCTTGGATGGCAAATGGCGGCTCTCAATAGCTTCGATATTTTTGTGTTAGACAATATTCATTTTAGAATGTTACATTTTAACATCGCTGGAAAATTTTCACCATCAACACCAACTTTCCAATTAATCAAGCACACAAATTGTAATTGTATTAGCTCAATAATTCGAGGCCTGCGTCGGGAAAGTTATTCCGCAAAAAAATGCCAAATCGTTAATTGATGCATTAGCTCGACGTATTTTTACAAATGACGCTGAACAAACAATCACACGCCTAGACAGGTTTAAAACACATTTTTTAATATTTACAATATATACACATAAGTAGCATAATGACCGAGAATCAGGAATACTATATCCACAAACAGGAATGTGCATTCAAGTCTTAGCTAGTACATAGTGTTATTTCTAGAACTACGATACAAGCATGCATTTTAGCTTAGTGTAGAAATAGTACAAGATACTGATATAACTCATTTTCAATGTAGAATACCTCTATTATAAAAAAAAAAGTAAAACATATCATTCATTATACATTTAATAGGGGTAACGTTTTGATCGTTAATCAATTCGAATCTATTATGATATTTTAGGTTTGAAAAATAAAAACCAAACAACTTTTAATTTTGTTGTTCTGTCACAAAGAGTTCGATTTGTCCCTATCCCGATTTTCTCACTTTCTCGATTATGATCCCGTCATACGCACTTGGTGATTGTAGTATTATCTATTATTATCGTTAAGTTGAGAAAGTTACCCCTACCATGTTTTTAAAAATTACCCAACATTTTCCTGTCGAGTACAAAGAATAAGTACAATGAAAATGGGAAAATATAGTTTCAGACTGATCTAATGGAACTCGATATGTTGATTCCTAAACACATTTAGCAAAAATAATATATTTATATTTATATCTGTATTTATTTTTATTGTTAGTCTCATCATTAATGTGTAATACCCGAATATCAATTAATATGTATTGCAATTCCAAAATAAATAAATATTCATGGCTCATACATATTTATTAAACGCATACCATCAAACTATAATAAAATACAGAGTACGAAACATATTAGTAAAAACATGCAATAATAAGAATGCAATCAGAAAGAGAACAGCCATGAATTGCTATCCTACTTATAGACATAATGGTTCTTATCGTCCCCTTTTTATTTCTTTTCCACTCCTTGCGATTAAGTTAATGCCGTTACTAATAGAGTAACTTATGATTTAAACGGTTAACCGAGCCCTAATACTGTTTTAACGAAAACGAATATCAGTCGAAAAATTGGTGTAGAAGGATGTTTACAATTTCTATATTTGGATCAACATTAGAATTATAACTATTGTATGGCGATCATGGACATGTTACCAGTTCTTTCTCGTGACATTTCAATGTTAATTTATCGAAGTATCGCATAGTTTACGCGCCTCTGAATCTTATTATTGCTCTCTTTAATATTTTTGTTTTTCACAGAACGTTTTCCAAAAAAAATATTATAATTAGAGAGAAAACTATGTTATTTTCCACATACATATCTATAATTATTAACCACTACAAACTTTTACGACCGCATCACCTTTCCAGTATTTTTTGTTTTATAAATTTTATTAGAAAGCGTAATACAATATTCTGGTAAGTGACGCATAGTGACAATCTGTCTCACTCCAGTCTAGTCAGACCGGCCCGGTCCACGGTTCACTGAGCAATGTATATGATACAACATTTTAAACGAATCGCTACAACTAAATAATATTATTACAACTAGTTAAATAAATACGTGTGAACATTTTCCGAGCGTCAATAACATTTTAAATTAATTGTTAATTTGATTATTGTTTGAGAACTCTAACTAAAATCAAATCAACGAATCCAATTACGATATTTTGCCAGAGAACAATTCGACCTAGGTAAAACTAGATTTAGCAAAACCACACATTATAATAATATTCACGACTCAAAACAAGTATAGATATGCAGATACATATATCCTTGGTATGCTGTATGTAGACTACCAAATAAGTCTCGAATATAATGGTCCACGGTGATAATGACCCTTTTATTTAATGGTGATCTCACGAGAGCGAAGTATTGTGAACCGCATAGAACAGTTGGACAGTCGAGTTGAGTTAGTTCTTCAGCATTGACGACTAATCGACATATGAAACAAAAACGGTGCAACACATAAAATAACCGAAAGCGGAACTCCGAAGGACTCCGATATTACCGAGAAACATCGGAGGGGAGCAGTGCTATAAATATAACATTGCCCTGGGTGACTTCACGGCGCATTGCATATCCTTTCTGAATGGTCAATAAAAATTAAAAATAAAAGATGAGTAATAAATTAATTGAAGGCAGATACAGTGAGAACTTATATAGATGTTCTCAGTTCTTAAACGGTAAACTCCGAGGGACACTACTCGTATAGGATATATTAATATCACAAACTAGAATAGAACCGTTTTAGCGATATGACATTTTACACTGCGGAAGAATACAACGAAAATAACGACTTTCGCAGAATTCACCACAGAGAAATATTTGTAATCTGACAAGAATTCAATAATACATTACCCTAAATATACATGTATCTTTTTTTAGCAATTATTCAGATAGAAAGTATTTTGAATGCGATATCTACGAGTGCAACAATTGGCTATTTCTTCAGTAAAATTATTATTGAGTAGAAAATTATGAATACACACTAACACGAAGAATATATTTTTTTAATAATAAAATTTAAAACATCACCATCTGAATTAAATTGAGCAAATATCATATCTACATATATCTGATCATTTTGCAAAGGAGTAACAGACTCTTGTCGCCGGATTGAGTAACGTCAACGTGCATATTAGACATTATCGTAGGTAATGGCAATCACCAAATGCGTTACATTAAAATAACTCCTGACATTTGGCTATAATACAATAATAGAGCGCACCTCTGCTCTGCAGAGCGCGGAAGCCGGCAGACAGTCGCTAATGTTTTAATACTCATAGTTAGCCTAATGACACTACTACAACTCAGGTCGCTCAGCCCCATCGGAGATCTATAGCGCTGGAGCCGCTTTAAATTATTTGAAATCAGACGAATGGCTGCGTCACAATAAAACTAATTCATTGCAATTTTCATCATATCGAGTATTGAGCTGACGCGAGCTCTACGGAACGGCAACCCACAATAACCAGGACTGTACTAGAAAGCCCATAATATCATTTGAACGTTTTAGTCAGCGACACTCGTTTAGAATGAATACACATCGTATATTTTTTTAAAAATTACACGCGAAGAAAAAAACGTCAGAAACGTTATTATATGACAACATTGAGTAACGCGTTGCACTATCATTAAATACATCTCACCAGTGATCATAGTCGCATTAGCGGAAATTTTAAGTACAAAAATATAAAAAAATAAATATCAGTTACGAAATTGACACCGCGAATATTTAAACATCCTTAACAGATATTTTTCGAAATCATTTTAACGCATTTACACAACGCTCTATAGCTAGTGTTATAATAAAATATTATATTTACGTAAGGGAATCATTTAAAACCGAGAAAAAAATTCTGCAGGTTTAAAACAAATCCGAAAGAAACGTTACATTTAAATATCTTCACGGAGTTTCTAAGCTTAACGATGATGGTTTCGAATAAATTTACATGAACTAAAAAGTAACTGAAGAAAACTAAATTACGCGTTCCCACGGATATTAAAATATAAATGTGAAGTTTTTAATTTGAATGGTTAATGTTATCGGAATAGGAGATAGGAGTCGCTTTCGTCGATATTAGATAATAACTGTGGAGCGGCGAGCGGAATGCGCCCCTGTGGCCTTGCCAGGTCCTCTCCGAGAGGGCCTTATATGGCGTAGTACCTCGGGCTCTGCCCTCCCACGCCGCCGCAACACGCTCTACACTGCCGCGTAATATATTAAAGGAAAATACATATAATACGCGTTAAGTATATTACGCCAGCCAACACGGCCCAGTCACAGCGAAGGCTGTAGAATCGAACCGAACTCAAGCATGAACATCAAACAGTGACACTGGACCGACATCGCGAGACGCTGCCCTCGTTTCTTCCATATACGGTGATGCTATTATGTACAATACTGACTTCCTATCCGTTATTAGTACACCTGAATGAGCAATGCAATATATAAATACGATAAAAATGCAATAGGTAAGTATGGTGTATATAACAAAATGATAGCCTTACTCTCATTTCCCTTTCAATTCTTGCCTATATCGTTTGGTGTAAGGATAAGTAAAATATAATTTTTTTTTATTTGAGAGCCTTCGAGCTATTTAATTTTAACATTGGAAATGTTCCAAGATGAGCATTTATTAAGTGCTATACAGCATTTTCAGTGGTAGGGCCAAAGGCTTGGAATACTTTCCTGGCGTCAGTTTTAAACAGTCTGTCTGATATGATTTTAGAGGCCGATTAAAAATACAACTTTTTAAAATATCGTTCCCTGAAGAATAACAACAATCATGTGCAGCGCAGCGCCATGAGGTGATACTCTCACGCAAACCTTAAACGCTATATAGGTTATCCACGTTAGTAATGCATCACGACACCACTAACCGTCTGATCCTATAACATTCAGCGAATGCTGCGTAATAGGAGGAAGAAAGGAAGGTTATTTAGTTCTAATCACGAAACGGGGATAAATCCATTTGACGCGGCGTACATTACTGAACGGTTCTATTGCTCTTGGGCGATACAATTACCTCATTACGAGATTAAAATAATTATTTTCTATATACACATATTTTAAATTTTTTAAATATATATTTTCATACACACATTTTAAATTAAAATAAATATGATAAAGATTAATTGAGAAGAATGTGTGAAAGGTCCTGAATGACAGGAGAAGAAAAGAAAATATCATAAAAGAATATTAATTAAAAGTAACAATCATAAACAGAATTGGGTGATTGAAATGGTTCGGACATATCGAGCGAATGGCGAATGATAGAATAGTAAAATAGATCTATAGTTCGAATATGCTTGATAGAGAGGTGCAATTAAGGCCAGGGAGAACTTGAGAACTTTAATTTTCACTCGTTTTAGTTAAGTCATATCCACTAGATAAATTTTTCATATATTTTGCAAAAAATAAAATGCACATTTCTATACCAAGGGATAAAATATAATAGTTCTTACACAAACAAAAAATAATAGTTCTACAGTACAAGATATGTAAATTTTTCAATAAATATACTAAAGGATGTCGATCGCACGAGCAAATTTTATCAGTTATGGGATTCAGCTTAAATTCGAATTGGTGAAAAAAATATGGAAAGACCTCCATTGAAATGTGCGCCATTAGAAAGAATGGTATACTGAGTTAGCTTAAGAACTAAAGAAATAATAATTATCGTAAACACTTGCACTTTCATTTTTGGAATCCTTTAAAAAATCAACAGCATTATCAATCACCATAAGTATATCACGAACGAGAAAATGATAACGATTAAAATAATACATTTATACGGACTACCATGAATGAAAGTATTTCTAGCCTGGCATTACTGATTTCGTTTTGCAATTTAATCCCATCGCGTGAGCCGAATTTATCGCGCCAAAATGATTCCGTAGAGATTTTAACGTATTATGACGAATGCCGATAATACGTATTGCCGTGTTTTGTAGCAATTCCTACTAAAATATATCAAATAATATATATTCGTCATTCTGTTAATAGAAAAATATAACATATAATTAATGAACTTTAATGTAAAATATTTTGAACACGAATAATTAAAAAAATATATAATCTCATCTCATTGCTGCTCACGCCGTACCGCACCGTCACCTCAAATACTGATAAGACTACATAATACTCAATAAGAGAGTATTATTTTAAAACATTAATAATTATATTCGTACAAATCTATCAGTGTCACTATACTTAATCAGTGTTATAATATTAAAGCATTTTATAATGACACATTTGCCAGAATTTAAATCGTAACAAGTGTAAAACGGTTAATAAATCGCCACTATAATTTCGAAGAAAATCTGGTGAGTTACGTAAAGGACTCCGAGATTACGGCCTTCAGGACACAGCAATTAAAATTTATTGGAGCTGATAATACGAACATACAAATAGAGTTTATGTATATATATTGCTAACTACAAATTGCTTATAAATGATTGGTAGGTTGCAACCAAATAAACATGCTATTTTTATATTATTGTTACAACCTAGAATAAGTAATATTATGTATGACGTCCAATCTACCTGGTGGCTGAAAGTTTGTTAAAACTATTTTGCAATTAGTGCTAAATGTCGATAATAAACATTGAAAATGTGCATCGTTTCCTAGTCGTTTCGTATATAAGCACAATAGGAATAAATCAAATGCGCGATGTTAAATTACGATCGCTCTGGAGGAAGAAAAAATAGTATAGCAGATTTAAATCATCGAAAAATGACAATAAGCGGGAGAGGATATAATTGAACTTTAAAATATGATTGAATAGAGGAAAACAGTTATTACGATGAAGATGAACTGTCTTATTATAACATAGGATAACTTAATAACGTTACGATATATAAAACCTTTTTTAGAAACACGCCTACGACACTATTCTGCTTTCAGACATGGCCATAGAACATTTTTAGAATAAAAATAACGACACAGGATGCACGTTAAACTGTTTCGTGAAACATTGTCAACATAGTTAAGCCAAATAATTTTGCACTCACCATCTGTGCGTCTGATGTTAACATTTGTGCCAGACTCTATAAGATTAATCATCCCGTCCATTTCTATCACAAATTAAAGCACTGTTTAGTCGATAATCCACTTCAGACATTCAAACATTGGTTTTTAACTAATTATTAAACGTTTTCATGTATATACAAAATGTTTTATTAGTAACCGGCCGAAACTGCCTCACGAAATTTTCAATACGCAAACTGACAGTTGAACCGTGCCATTAGCATCCGACTTCAGGCTGGAACAGCGTTCAAAATTTGTAACCGCCGAAGTCAAAATAACGCCTGGCTGCAAATAAACTTTCAACCAAATTAAACATTTTAAACAAAATATTACACACTTATAATAAATATACCACACGTTACTAAAACGAAATAATATTACACAATTTTTACACCATTCGATAAGTACCATTTATTTTTCTAGTCGCTATTAAATGCAGATGTTCAGACAGGGATACAAAACCTTTAGCAGTATTTTTGTTTGCATTACTTCAAGACATTTCAATGCAATTGATCTTTTTTGTATTCAATGTTTCGAAAAATCGCATATAAACATTGTGTTATTAATTGTGAAATTTTTTTAAGTATTTTAAATTTTAGTACCTAGTTGCCTTTTTAACTGTCAATGGTAATAAATTCAGCAATTAAATCAATACAAAGTCATATAAGTATATTAACGTAATGAAACTTTATGTGATCGTCGTTTTTATTTGGTGTGTATGCCATAGTGTGTGTAGATGGAATAATTATTCCATCTGCACCGAAAATGGTAAGTAAATTTAAAAAGTAAATAGTGCTAGTTTGATTTCATTTCGAATGATATAATAACATTATGATTAGTATTTTCGTAGGCTTTCACGACCAAAAGATTTCCAAGTCAAAGCCTTTTGGGTAGTCATGTCGTGTTGTGACATTTTGTTTGCCAACGTTTCGGACTAAATTGTCCACAGTGTCCATCTTCAGGGCGAGTCTGTCTGTGTGAAAAAGGCAGTCTTTTGTACACAGACTCGCCCTGAAGATGGACACTGCAATGTGGTCCGAAACGTTGGCAAACAAAATGTCACAACACGACATTATGATGTATTTCCACATTTATAACCAGTGTATCAATATTATTATTTAGGGATATAATTGTTTAAAATGTTTAAATTTCTCATATAAATTAGCGGAGAGCAGTTTACGTAAAAATGTATAATTACTATTAAAAATATTTTTTTTGTTAAACGTGTTTTAATGTATTATGCTACATATAAAGTACCACGACACCTCTCAAATCCACCTACATGATAAAAGAAGAATTATATGGATATTCGGTTCTTGTCACGAAATATGGTTAATTCCATTTTACGTGGCGTGCATACTGAACTCCACCGCATTATAAAATCTACCATAATTCAGAGTGAATACTTTTTAACCAACATGCATGTTTGTTTTTTTTTAATTTTGAGACATATTTTTTTATAAATATATTTAAATCTAAGTTAAATCTATTTAGTTAAATGTCCTGCACACTACTTGATAATGTTAACACATAGATGCATAATTATGAAATATTAACCTTAATTGTTGAGGTACTGCTCATGGGCATTTTTTATAGATAATATTTCAAATAATCAGTACAGCAATAAAGTTGTAAGTTTATTGAAGATTGTAATAAATTAAATAGTATACATGCAATTTAAATTAAAATGTCTGTATTATCTAACTAGATAGTCTATCATTTCCAATTGAAACCCATGTATAATGGAATTAGAAGAGAATCCAATGACAATATTTCTTTTGATTTTAAAATTCTGCCAGAGACCATGGCGACATTTTTGGCTTACCTTATAGGACGAGCTCAAACGTAATGGCATTATATAAATAAAATTAATGTAGGTTTTTTAAGGCTAGACACTCTTTTGTCTCATGAATTCTTTATTTGTTTTTTATCTATTATATATTTGTTACAAGCTGTGCATATTTTTATTATTTTTGTATTTGGTACATTGTACTGTTAAATAAATAAATACTTAATTCTGTTTTTCAAATAAATAGAAATAAATATCTTCCAGTTACACTGGAGATCCTACCTCCTTGTCACTTCGACGTACATTTTATATTTGGCATAGTACTTTAAGAATTAAAAATGCCTGAGAACACCTGTGTATGGGTAGCAAAAATTATTTAATAATAATTATGAAAAATAAGAACAACGGAACTTGCCATGTCAAACATATAATTTACATCCTTTCTTTATTTAGCCTCTATAATCACAAAATGCATATAACTCTATCTGAATTTATAGAGTGAACGACTTGAAAATCTAAAATTCATTCTACAGTAACATTATTTAAACCGGATTACACTCTCGTAATAACATATAAAACCAATTGCTACGTTTCATCGATTAGCTAACTGTATTCCTACTGGAACATCCGAATAACAATTCACCCCTATTAAGTTGGGGCCTCCAAAAAATCTCTCAAGCTGTTCTTTATCCCCTAGTCTGCTAAACCGGATTAAATAATGGCTGAGAATATTCCTAGAGTATGAAAGACACATCCTACTACATAAAAAAACAATGGAACGTACGAAGACGAAGAAATAATAAACTAAAAAGTTCAACGGAAGAAATGAATAGAAATGAAATATCTATGGGCTCACGTTTGATTGGGTGTATAGACAATCTGTCACATTTGACTCACTTTCCGTCACCCGTGTTTGTAACTGTCAACCTGTAGCTCTGCTGTATATTTGATCAATTTATCTGCCAAAAAACTATGCAACACGACAAATTAAGCCACAAAGCGAAAAAAAGGATTAAGGATGTTAAGCGAAAAGCTAGACCAGGTATGTGATCTTACTTTGTCATAAATCTGCATCTTAGCGACACGTCCTTGCTTAGATTCAGTGTTCCGCGAAATCTGTAGAATCAACATGTATCACCTTTTTGTTAAGGTAATAATTGATATTATGTATTATTATTTGAAATGCTTATTTCATTATGATATTATAAGAACTACACCTGTTGTATAATATACTCAAAAAGCAATTGAATCTATAACGTATTATATGCACTTTTACCCTATTAACCCTTTGATTATACTTTCTTTTTAGAGCTGCATGACAAGGCTTCCTGGTCGATTCTAGGTTATTATCGAAAATTTGATGAATTTGTTCAGTTCACCGACAATGTCGATCGTATTGACGTAAATAATGTTAGTCCCGAAGAGTTCATTGAAAAATATGAAAAACATTACATACCAGTAGTAATTACTGGGATCCAGCAAGAATGGAAAGCGAATCAGAAGTGGACAATGGACAGACTCGCTAAGAAGTATAGGAACCAAAAATTTAAATGTGGTGAAGATAATGAAGGCTATAGCGTTAAGATGAAGATGAAATATTATGTAGAGTACATGAGAAATTCGTTGGACGACAGTCCACTTTATATATTCGATAGTAGTTTTGGGGAACATCCGAGACGAAAGAAACTTTTAGCCGATTATGACGTGCCGATTTATTTTCGTGACGATTTATTTAAATACTGCGGAGAAGAGCGTAGACCTCCGTATCGTTGGTTTGTAATGGGGCCTCAGAGGTCTGGGACAGGAATCCACATTGACCCATTAGGAACAAGTGCGTGGAATTCCCTCGTATTTGGCAATAAACGGTGGTGCCTCTTTCCCACTAACACTCCCCGTGAGTTGATCAAGGTAGTTGGTGCAATGGGTGGCAAGCAAAGGGATGAAGCAATCACTTGGTTTAATTTAATTTATCCTAGAACAAAGCTTGATTCATGGCCGGCTGAATACAAACCTGTAAGTATAATCATTTGAAATATATATTGTTAATGTTATTTTGCAGCCCTCGTGGTCGAGTG
>JAPMAF010001389.1:0-11202 GCA_026537445.1 Silvatares holzenthali
AAAAAGCACTGGGGCATGGAAATAAACTGCACTTGTTTCAAAGTAACAGTTGACTAATAAAATTTCACCAGAGAACGAGCAGTATTTAAAACTTTGCGCTATTGTTCCTTTTTCTTGTGGAATCCCTGGGGTGTAGATGTCGTAAAACATTTTAAGCCGGCGGTGCACGTTTACAATTTGAGCTGTTTACTATTGCAAAACGTTTAAAATTGAATCATTTAAATTTGATTCCTGTGTTTATACTATGACATATAATTTATATAGAAATGTCACTTTAAACAGTATGAAAATCCGCATATTTTATGCTAACATTCGATTTGATTAGATGTTTAATTTGTCTTAATAAAAGTATTAAGAAAACTGGAGTAGCCGCTCCACGCGAATACGCGTCCTGCTGCCATGACGGCGCAAAAGATACAATGTATTGTTAATTTTATCCAACTGTAGTTGGATAAAATCAATGTATGGAGATACGATCTGAGAATGATCATCATTTAGAAATATAAAAGACAAAAGAAAATTGAATTAGATTTCAATTAATTTATAATGTATTTATTACAGTATATACATTTTATTTAAATAATATGAGTTATTGCTCAAGTCGCCTCAAGGCCTTGAGCTGATTTTCTTATATAAACGAAACAAAATAAGTTATCTATGTTAATAATATATTGTTAAGCGAGCATTTTCAACCTGGCCTGGAATGATCTCCCGGTGTCGGTGCGAAACAGATCGTCTGAGATAATTTCAGAAATCGACTTAAAACACATATTTTTTACACATTGTTCCCTGAAGGGCAACAAAAAATATATAGAGCTCTTGAGGTGATTTTCTCACGAAATTGGCGCTGTATAAGTTATCCATGTTAATAATAATAATATACACAAAAGGTCGACATAAGTCTTCAATGCTCTCTATTGAGGTTTGTAAGTTAGGGCGTAGACAATGTTTTGTTTGAAAACGTTTCGGATCACATTGCAACGTCCAGGGCGTCTTCAGGGCAAGTCTGTCTGGCTGATTTTCACACAGACAGAATGATGAACGCCGCAATGTGGTGCAAAGAAGAATGAATATTCCCATTTAAAAAGAACGTAAGACGTTTTTAGTAAGTAAGAAATTGGCTGTTCACACAAAAATAAAATATTAAAAAGGAACGGTTGCAGTATGGGTAAGTTTAGCTTTTTGGAAATTCACAATTTGATTACCTGGTTATGATTTAATTTGACTACGTTGCGAAAACGTTACGAGCTATCTAAATCGTTTCACGTAACTGTAGTTAATCAATAACTAGTGGCCCGGACACCAGCTAGATCGGCGATCGTTAAACTAATAATGAAAATTCGATATTGATAGCCAACCAGTCTGCAGCTAGTAACTAGATTAAGTAATCGGCGCATGCCAATCAATTATAGAATTAATGCGCTCTGCATGTCATGTGTATAATAACCATCGATCAAGTACGTTAAGGGTGGAAATTGAAGTGGCATGCGAATCCAAAACTAGGAGACAGACGTCTGCAAACGTTGGTGTTATTTATTTTGACTTCTACAATAGGTTTGTTCAACTTTAGTTTTTTGACAGTTAAATAATAATACTTTCAAAATGGCTTATTTGGACCATGTTCTCCGAGGAGACGAATATAATACACTAAAGAATATTATGATGGGCTTCAGCTGCTATAAGACAAAGATCCTAGCAGTAATATTTTCGAGATCGGAAAGAAGTAAGAAAATTGGAGGATCTCTTTCGCATGGCTCAGGAAAGAACTGTGATCGCCAACGTGGACCAGACAAGGCATAAAACAAAAAATATAAATGATCAAATTTGTCACCAGGGATGATCGAAGGCTCTAGAAATATATTATTGTGAGGACATGTTTTCCTCAAACGTTAATGACGATTTCCTTTATGGATGAATTGGAATTCTCGGGGGATAATTCAGATCTGAAACCGAAATGACTGTAAAATGAACGTGGTAGCAAATGAGATGCAATAGGGCGTTTTAGAATATTTCCTAGAGCTGGTAATTTGGTCAGTAGCGGATAGTACTTAGGAAGCCCGAGGTGCAATTCAAATTTAAAGTCCTGTTCTAAATATTTTCACCACAACTAAGCCCGGGACGAAAAGAGCTAAAAAAAGGTCCCAGCCCTAAAGTCGAGACCCCTTAATACACGAGGCAAAAGGTGTGCGCCAATAATGAAATCCGCCACCGAATTTGGTTGATTTGAATTCTTTGTTTTTATTCTTATTTAATATACTGAGTGTCTATTTGGCATCTTTGGATAGGCACCTGAGTATTACAGCCCAGGTTTTTACACTGTCGAATACTTTTTGTAATCAATGAAATCTAAATAGAGTTGTTCGTTATATTGATTGCATTTCGAACAATAATAACAGCTTCGAAATCATGTCTATTCGACAGATTGGAATGCATCGAGATTATGAAGCAGTCTATTGCATAACTTTGGGAACAGTTTGCAAAAGTGGGAGAGTAGACTGATTGGTCTGTAGTTACCTAACTCAGTTTTGTCACCTTTCTTGTATATCAAAATTTAGAGAAGCTGCTTATTTCTAGCATACTATTTTAATACAGTTTTTACAAGCAACAGCAATTTTCTTTCCCCATCTTTTAATAAGTCTGCTGTCACCTTGTCTGTACCAGCGGGTTTATCTGCTTTTGCGTTGTTGTAGTGTTCAAACTTCAAAAGGACTAAGATACTCTTTCTTCCACAACTTTGTGGTTTTCCACTGATAATAAAATATTTTTTTTAGGTTCTTGATAATTATTATTATTAACGCGGATAACTCATATAGCGCCGTTTTCGTGAAAATATCACCTCAAGGGCGCTGCAAATTGTCAGCATACGATGGAAACATGTAGAAATCTTTTCATTGATTGTGTCGAGATAAATCAAGTAAGAATCTTATAAAATATGTGGTTTTGAAAAAGCAAAATAAAAAAGTATTTTATTTGTAATGAGAGTAGAATAAAAAAATAATGCATGTCAGACTTTCTTCGGTCGAGAAAAATTTATCAAGAAAGAAAAAAGGCTTTAACACAATGATAATGGAAGCCTATATTGTATGTATAACTGTCAGAAATTACGTGTACAAGGCCAAAGATTCTTGTCGTTCAGGGTTTACACCAATATTTTTATTTTTACAAAAATGTTAGATTAAAAATAGCTTAAAGATAATCATGGTAATAATAGCATAATTGCATATAAATATTAAAATTTAATTACAATTATAGCAGCGTCATCTATGAAACAAGAAAAATAGATCTGACATTACAGATGAATGGTTTAATTCTTTGCTAAGAATCATAGCCTACTCATATATGTAACAGAATACGACTAGTTCGAGTGTAGTGAAGAATGACAATTTCGCACAACCATACTTTTAAACCTCTGATTGCGGCAAGGACACGATCTTAAAATGCCTTTCAGAAATGGTTCAGCCTTATTTCCAAAAAAATATTTTATAGAATCAACAATCATGCAATATCATATGTTGGGAAGTGAAAATCCACTTTTCATAGTAAATTTCCTTTTCATTCAAGTTCCTAGTTTTCAATCTGTGCATACAACTGGTCCTTGCATATGGAGCAGAAACAATGACCCTGACCAAGCAATCGTCGCAGACTGCTAGTGACACTGAGAGGAATGGAATGTGTATTCTTTGGAATAACACTGTGAGATAAGAAATGAGCGGATCCGTAGCCAAACAAAGATGAATAGAAATGGACCAGCCATATTGCCTAAATGACAAATGATAGATGGACGAAGAGGAGGTAGTAATGGAGGCCATGTGGTAACAAGACACTTCAGGGATGCCCACAAAGATTGATGGATGACAGAAGATTCTGTTGGTGCTTGCTGGAGGCCAATGTGCTTTGGCTGCACCAAGAAATCTTCATCACTTTGATCTTTTTTTTTTATTATTATTTACTACTCATGATACACCACCATCCATCTGGGTCTGTAACATACTGTTCCATTGTACATGTTAATGCTGCTGTGTAACAGTCGGAGGAGAGATTGAAAACCTGGTTATTTAGTTCTAGTCACGAAACAGGGATAAATCCATTTCATGTGGTTTGCAATACTGAACGGTGGTATTGCTCCAGGACGATACAAGATCTACCACTCTTTTCCAGTCCACAGTGAATAAATGTTTTTGAATGCACTTTTTCCTGTTTTTGATTTTTTAATATATAGTCTGTAGAGAAACTTCAAACTAGGATATTAAAATTGTCGACACCAAAAGCAATTAGAGATAGTTGTACGTTGGATTACAGGCCTATATACGAGTTCCATTACGTCCTCCTGGCCAAGCTTCTACTTAAGAATAAAATCCTTCAGCATATGCCATATGATGACAGTCCCATCAAAACTTGTAATACTCACAAGCACCTAACACGAAACAGCCAGACATCTTTTGTTGGTCCCAGGACTAACTACTTCGGGGACCGGATCATAGATGTGGTAGTACCTCGGATGTTAAATAGCCTTCTAGACGATCATAGTTTCTCACTGAGTAGTTGTTGTAGTTCACTGTTTGTTTTTAAACATTAGATTTTTTTCAATGTTTCGTTTCGTTTGGATTTTTGTGTTCTACTTGCATTGTTCTCTTTTCCTTTTTGTTTTTTTTTTCCAAGTACTTCCTTCTTTTATTTTAATATAAAGTCCTTTGCATAAGTAGAAACCCGCCGACAAGCCAAGTGCTTGGCGGGATTTAAGCGGAAAAAAGAAAAAAAAAAGGAAAAGACCATAAAAAACTGTAATTATATGTATACATTTTTCTAATAAAAAAATAAATAAAAAAAACAAATGCTTAATGTGCTATAAATAATTTTTGATATACATTAATTAATTATCCCAACATAATAATATTATCATTTGTCTCAGAGTAAATTTGCTGCTCTGCCGATGTTCTGGCAGATACTTCATGCCGGGGTCCCACAATACAGAGTTTTAAGGCACAATCAGATTGAATAGTTGCTCCCGAATAAATGATACAATCTTGCAGGTTACATCTAGAAATCAAAAAGATATACATAACGTGACATTTCTCAATGGAGAGAAGCAGAGAGAGAATGTAGTGCCACTTGTCTCATTCCTGATATACATTAGCTTCGTTAAGGGCATTGAGAAACATATTCTTGCCAAGTTCTTTGAGACTCTCCGTACTGCTTTACCTAATATGTTCGTACAATGGATCTTTTTTACTGTTCTTTCATTTGCCATAACCAACACCGTTTTAAGCACCCAACTATCATTTTGTTTATGATTAGATTTAGTATTCTGAAATGGTTACATTTAGTATTCTTCCCAGAAATTTTCATTATCTTATTACTCAGGGTCTTTCCACACATTATTTTTAACGATCATATCTACACTGCATTTCTCTTTCTATGTGCTTTTATCCTTCATTTATCAAGCACTTTATTGTCAATAATCGAATTTATGGTGTTGTAAACCTTATTACTTGCAGCCAGTCTTTTATAAATATCTTTGACTGATTAAACGTCCCTTGTAAACCTACTGCTAAGATAAAATTATTCACTTGTTCATATCTAACCGGTCATATACTTATTTCTGCCAAAAACATCACCACAGATTTGGCCATAATCATCTTCAAATCCTGGAGGAAGCAAAATTCGTAATAACTTGGCTCCATACTCTACTCTATCAAAGGTCTTTACCAAAAATTGGTCATTATGCATAAAATTAAGTAATAATATTTAGAAGCAAAGATGATACTCACCCTTCGTTAATTGTAATATTATTCATAAGAATGCAGTTTGATAATCTAACTTTGTTTTCTATTTTACAATGGCTACCGATAATAGTGCCTTTGATTGATGTTTTTTCCGATATGTAAGATTGATCACCGACTATGGTGTCTTCATCAATTTGTTTGGATTTCACAACACTATTGGAATGAATCTTATACAATGAATGGTTCTTCGAAATATCATCCCATTTTTTGATAATCTGTTGACAAATAATTAAAGATTATAAATTTGACATGATGAAAGCTACATTAAGTGTTGTGTAATGTATTATACTTACTTTACTGTTGATCAAGCAATAGGCAGAAAGTGTGTTTACTCGGATTGCATAACTATCTTTAGGAGGAATGTATGCATAGCATCGAATAAGATCGTCATGGTAGCATGGCTTAACTCCGCTGACGTGATCATTAAATGTCGATGCCTCTCTGATCATCTGATCGAATCCTTTCTGATGCGCGAATTTTAAAACATCATTATGATAATTAATATGAGCTACGGAGGCATTTTTATCTTCAAGTACTGTCGCAGGTTTAAACAGCTGTTTTTTCACAATGTATGGCAGAAGTTCTCCCTTAACTGTCGTGAAATGCTGTTCATCTAAGAGGAATGAGATGACCCATTTCTTAAGAACGTACAAATGAGAATCCAGCAATCTACTTTGTAAACTGAGTACAGGATGCTTTCGTAACAATGCTCTCGGTAGTTCAACAGCTTCATCGAAATCACTAGCACTGGCTAGGAACACGAGACGACTTGTCTCTTTGTCGATTCCGATTAGATCCCGTTCAGGTTTTTCTTTATTCTTCGGTCCCGGAACCTGAATGTATTCTTGTGGTCCATTATCAAAAAGCAAAGTCACAGCTGAGGCATCGTGTTTCCTGAATAAATCTAAAACATCATCCAATCTAACATCTGTGACGAAATCACATGACAGCACAACAATATCGGTTATGATGCGATCATGAATATAACGAAGAGAATCGGCAGTTCCCCAATCCTTGTCCATGGGTATCGAAATATACTCAATTTTTAATTTCAACCCGGTTTTATCAATTGCATTCTGTATCTCAGTTCTCTCTGTATCCAAAATAATTAGCATCACCTCTGAAAAAAGTATTTATTCCTGATTAGCGTTAAGTTTATTAAATACGCAATTCCCGATAAATGCTGAAGAAATTTATCATTTTCTGTAGAAGTGCAAATATTTCAAAATAAATTTGATTGTACCTTGAAATCCTTGGCGTTCCAATAAATTTAAAGGATACCAGACAAGTGGATATGGCCCTACTTGCAATAGGCATTTTGGTGGTGATCCTGGAATATCTGGTAATCTAGATCCACGTCCACCTGCCATCACGACGGCTTGAAATTCAAGCATTGTCAAATATGATACTCGCGAATATAACCTAAAATGTCAAAACCAATATCAAGAAGATGGTAAATACGTTTAGTATTTTTTATCATGCACATTAAGAAGCACACGTTTAATAACATACGTAAATGATTCAACTACGTTAGCATACGTGAGCAACCTAACCAAAGTTGACAATTGTTTTTGTATGCTATGACAGCACTAACGAAAAAAAAATCTATGGAATCTATGGCGAATTTATTTTAGTATGGCCATTATTTGCTAAGAAAGTGTTTTTTTGTAATATTTGTAGTGGCCTTCATACATGTTATTAATTAAAAATGTTATTATAACACTGAAGATGGAATGGTAATATATTATGTTTTCTCCATCATTCTGTATGGTGTAGACGCAAGGGCACTAACAGAAACATTCGAAATATTAGTGTTTTTGTGTATTTAGAAGAATTTTTTGAATCAGTCGCAAGGACAAAATAACGAATATTGAGGTGATGTTGCAAATGAAAAAAATCAAAGAAATCTTTCGAATAGGACAAAAAAATGTTTAATTTGAGTATATAATGCGACGTTTTGGAAAGCACAGTATACTACATCTCATCATCCGTAGGAAAATAACTGGGACACGCGAACCTGGAAGGGTTTGTTAGAACTTCATTACTTTAGAATCTAAGACAGTGGTTTGACTATACTTCCTCACTAGAGCGATGACCTATAGAACGAAAGTAGCCAACATGGAAGCCAGCATCCGGCACCATAAAAAGATTATTGGTCTACGCTTTGTAAGATACCCAACAGCTCCAAAATTATTAAGGATCAGTAGTGAGGATCGCATTGTCATGGACTATAGATTTAACTATACTCATTTCAATTTCTATTTGTTTATTTCCAAGTGAAAATAGTGTTTGTTTCCAAGTGAATGTATTATAAAAAATAACAGTTTGTGTATATTTTTGGAGAACAAAGGATTGCACACACTTGCATATTACTCAGCAATAAAATACTATTTTTATTAGAAGAATTTTCGTATCTCACCTTAGAAACATTTTTAAACCAATATTTTTGATGGAATTGTAAATATTTTATTACTTATATTTGCTTAAGATGAAAAAACATTACATGCATAAAGACTTTCAATATTATGCATAATAATCTTATATAAAATCATTTACAACATAAGCTTAATTTTCATTTTAAGGCCTCTAATGCGAGCGACAATTTAACAGTAATTTTAACAAAATTATAGAGAATATTTCATAAATTTTATAATCGCTAAGTAACATTCAGTTTCTTCTTTTTTAATAATGACTTGCCGTCAAGATTTAATGTGAATATTATTTTTGTGGTGCGAATACTTATTGGGACTTCTGGGAAGTCTCGGTATAAACAGAGTTTAGTGGGATTTTATCATAAAACATATATTTTCTGGTTCTGAAATTTAGTAAAATGATTGAAAGACTGATGGATTTATAAAAAAATTAAATGTTCTTTCTAATAAAAAGAAATTGTGGGAAATGGTAAGATATTATTTTTAGACAATTCTTCAGTGACCATTTACAAAAAAAAATAGAGATTTTCTTGGAAATGCTAGTAGGTACAGTAATTTAGGTTAGATTGCTTTGAATTCTATAAAGAGTATATTTGGTTTCGTTGCGGCCATAAAGACTGCACTCATTGGAAATATTTGAAACTCTAGCTTTTCATATTATAATATGAGTTCCCATACTTTGACATGGTATGTCCTCAACACAAAGACTTATAAATGTTTCAAATTTATGACACAATAAATGCCCATCCACACAATAACATCTCGTATTTTATCAGGTCTTATTTTATTTTCTGTTTTTCCGTTTGCAACGTTTACGTCAATAGTGTGTAGTAAAAAGATGTTGGGCAAATAAATACTCCAATGAATCGAAAAATATACGGGACACGGAGTCGTGTGTATTGGTCTTAACTATATCAAAATGGTTAATTTTTTTTCGTACAGCCTGAAATTCTAAAATAATTAAATGTTTATAATTTATTGCTGTAAAACTTTTAAGTAAATGTTAGTATTTCATTATTTTAATGAATTTTTATTTCCGAGAACTTTCAACTCAACATTAAATAACGTTGGAATGTAATAAATACTAATACGTGTATATTCGCTGCGTTTTCAACCAAAGCGGTATAATATCGTTAAACGCCTATTGTCTGCTCTACTGAATGCATTCTAAGAAAATAATGTTGACTTACACAGGATAAATGAGAATTCCTGATGAATACAGAGTCGAGATCGATAGGAGCGGTATTCTCCAGGAATCATTTAAGGCGAGGAAATGAAGATATTTCAATCGAAGGCAGCCGACGATCAGCATTTTTATTTTAGAATGCAGAAATTCTTAAAATATTTAATAGGGAATTTCTTTTATATTATTATACGTTGATAATTTTTACAAACCATGGTTCTTAATCGCTGGATGAGGGTTTATCGCGTGTTATATATACGAAATAAGGGGGGTTTTGGTTGTACATTATCGCGCTTGCTAGACGGGTTGATGAGTCGTCGGTTTTCGTTGATTTGTTTGTTACAAAGAGTAAAAACTCCCAAGCTCGTATAATTTTAACGATTTATTGTTCTTATGTCTATCTCTAATCACTGTCTCCTCTTTTGAGGTCGACAAAAATAGTATTGCACATTTGCTTCTTTCTTTTCCAACGAATTTATTTCAAACAATAATAATAAAACGGAAGAAATATATCAGTGTGTATAAAATTTAAAGAACAACGTCACTAGTATGAGAAAAGAGGTTATAAGAATAATTTGAACAAACCTATGAGGGTACGGACACCAAAGAAAAATACATACATATATAACATCACATTTCGCGATAGGGGTAGGCTGAGAGAATAGAGTAAGAACCACTTGTCTCTATCCTGACAATCCTTGCTTCCTCCAAGCGCATGCATCTCTTCAGTGCGTGTAGCACTACGGTGGTTGTGGCTCCTATTATTGCCAAGTTCTTCTAGGCTTTCCACATACTGCTCTGCCACTAATATTTGCACTGTAGATCTGTTTTACGATTCTTTCGTTCAAATAAAAAGTTAAAGAAAAATAATCGAATAAAATTACACTCGTGCATGTATCCTTACTCGATTACACGTACATGCCCTCAAATTTCATTAAAATATAATGAAGAAAAAATATATTTAATATCTAAATTTAAAACCAAAACACGTACATGATATCAAATTGATACTAATGTTTGTAAAACAAAATGTTTTAAGTGCATCAGTTGTGAAGACAGCAATGCAAAATTCGTAGAGACTGTTGGTTGTTGATGTCAGCCTAGCAGCACGTGTTCATTTAGGTCAGTTTACCCTTTATATACATATTTCTTTCTATATATACATTTGTAAAGCAACGCGGGCCGCATCACTAAAATCATGGACACCCCCCCCCCTCCCTGCTATACAAAACATTTTTGAGATTTAAAAAATTATAAACTATAATAATAATAGATAGTTAATAGTGAAAAAAGTAAAACTCGTATCCCAGCATTTATTTTAAAATTAGTGAGATTTTTTAAATCGACATAAATTTTCAACAATTTTAGATAAATCGGGTTTATAATTTCTGATTGATACTCTTAATACATCATCAAGGTGAGAATCAGTGAGACGATTCCTGTATACGTTTTTTATATATTTTATTTTAGAATACGATGATTCACAGAGATATGTTGATGCAAATAAGGTCGGAAGGCACAATTTCGTAGTCTTGTATTTTTCAGGAACTAATTTCCAAAAATCGACTTATTCCTTTTCTTCTCTTTTTTCTTCAAAAATAACTTTCAGATTAGTATCATTCATAAATTCGATGAATTCATCAAAGAGCTCTACATAATTGTATCCCAATGCGGTTAATTGTTTTATAGTTGCTGTTTCTAGGTACCAGGGATTTTCAATAAGTATTAAACATTTTTTGATAAGTCGTAAGTCCTGAAATCTTGTTTTAAATTCATTAGCTAAGGCAGCTAGATAATTTGAAAA
>JAPMAF010001391.1:0-11195 GCA_026537445.1 Silvatares holzenthali
TTTATGGAACAATTTTTATTCATTTTTTATGGAACAATTTTTATCTAAAAATAATCTTCGAAATGAGAGATAACTACGCAAATGACATATTGCTAAAATTTAAGTGTTTACAATTAAATACTCAAAAAAATCGTAGTTAAATGAACATTCAAAGTTCTTACATCATTGTACGCACCATATATTTAAGTAGAAACTAACGCAAACCTTAAAAAACATCAAAACTCTTTCAAACGTTTTTATCTTTTCTTCTTTTCACGTTTATGGATTGATAATAATTTTATGGATACATTTCAATAAATCTCTTCATCAAGTTCATCAAGTTACAATGACTGAGTAAATATTACACCAACATTAAACTATTACGTTATTGAAAACCACGTTCGAGTTGGTCAGCTATACAATTACCACCCTGTATTCCCATCCCTAGTTCACCCTTTCACCCCTAAACGCTGTAAAGCCTGTTTCCTCATCTTTCACAATATAATGTACAATATAACACACGGAGATACTGCGCTGTACCTACTATATAGCCCTGAGTCCCTGCTCGTACTTGTGTTATTCCGTTAATAAAGGATATTGGTAGAAACCTTTATGTATTGGATAGAAATTGTATTGAATATAACCCATTTTTGGTGAATAATATTACAGATGAATAATGTATCAAGGTATTTAGCCACTCTCAAGTGAACAGAAAATAAATTTAAAATTAAAATTAATATTGCTTAAATACAAAAGTTTATTCTGTACGGTGTTTTCATAATATGAATTTATTTTTGGGGTTAAAACCCAGGAACAACATTGGAATCTCAGATATCTAGGGCCTGCAAATAAACTCCTATTTATCCAGACAGTCTTAAATAGGTTCAATTTACTATCAGATTTTATTGCCGTCAATAATAAGTTTAATTGTATTGAGTAAAGTCTGAAAATGGAATATTTGAAAACGATTTTTTTCAGAGGAGTATTTTAGATCTCAGGGTACATACTCGGAAACTTTTCTTTTCAGACATCTTTACTCCATTGCTGAACATAGACCTCCCTCACACATCTTGGGGCCAGCATAGTTTGTACTTTCCTAATCTCTATATATGGCACATTTGTGAACCAGACAGAGCCGTATTATTGCGCACTCATTCTATCTATCTTGGAACATTCTCCAACGTAATCACCAGTCTCACTTAAATCTAGGAACCTTTACTCTGACTTGAGCAAATTTTGTGTTGATCCTTATCCAGTGATTCCAGAAGTTAAATATCTGTTTAAAATTGACTGAAATTGGAGCTAATGCCAAAACAGTTCACGGTAATAAACTATGAAGAATGAGTAAGAGTACCTATAGATATTTTTTAATTATTTGTACGCTATAATTTAGATTGCACAAGTATAAAACTTTGTAAATAATAATGCTGTTTTTATTACAGGTAAGACCAGACACACATTTCAAATAAAAACCATCAAATCACAACGCGAGCGGATAAGGTAAGAACATCAATTATAATTCGTAATAATTACATAACACGCTCGTAGGAATAGAGGAACGGGAGTAGTTGGCCTTCCTCGGAACAATGATAGTAAATAATTCGAAAAAATCTTCTAGGTAATTATGTACGCCAGTCGGATAGTTTAATTGAGTCATTAATAACGAGAGTGGCGGGCGTACTTCTTCTAATACAGAATGGACACCTCCGACTCCGACTATGCTACAATACGAGTATATATGTAAACGAGTATTCAACTGCGCTTGTGTTACAGAGTGCTAGCGCACTCGCCCAATGAGAGAGGTCCCCCTTCGCGTGAATTCGTAATGGTCAGTAAATTTGATTAATGCGCGTCACTTGAACGGTTCGTTTCGATATTACCTATAAAAAGCCTTAAATTATTACCATTTCTTATATGACATCATCGAAAGGTAAATTTTGTACCATACTGGTTTGAAATGCGCGTGAGGTTAAAATATTTATTTTAAATATGGAGTTCGTTTATCAATTTAATTTCAGGTAGCTTAATTAGATCAAGCCTGTAAAATGTATAACTTTGATTTAAAATTATATTAAATTTGTTTACCTACAACCACTAGATGTTATTTAAATAATCGATATTATTTGAATTAAATATAATAACTCGATACCATGACCTACTGGTCAAAATATTTTGGATTAATCAAATAATATCTAGTGATTGTAGATAAATAGCTAAAAAAAATTATAAAAATGAAGAAACACAAAGTAATAGAAGAAAAAGTAAATTATAACGTAGAATAAATATTTAAAACTTTATTTTACAAAAGATAATTATTCAAATCAATTAAATCAAACAGCGGTTTCTGTACTAAGCTCAAGGTTTGTATCGCAGAAACAAGGAATTTTTTCCTTCACAGTATACGCAATACGTCTAAGACACCGATGAACAGTATGCAATATTTGAATGTTAATTTATATTTTGTCTAAGGTTTGTTTAGCTTTCAAAAGTTATTACAATAAACGCAGTGTTCACTTCATTAAGTAAAAATAACTCTGTTGATGTGAACTTACTGAGTATGTTAGAGAAAATTGGGCAACAGAAATTGCGAATCAAACCATTTATGACAAGTTAAAAATGTAAATTAGAAAAAGTAGAGAAGAATTAATTTCTAAAAAAACTTAAATTGATAATAAATTGAAAAGAAAATAAAATTAGTAAATAAATTTTGGAATAAAAAAAAAGTATAATATGAATTAAAAATAAACGTGCTGAAGTAATCTAATAAAAGTAGAAATATTATGAAATAATGAAAAGAACCATTTAATAACAGGGATCGTAGGAAAAAAGACAAGTTTGTTGTGCGACTTGTATCGTTGTATCTAATCTGGGTTGTTATTACAAAGCTCAAATTTTAAAACATGATTTTACATGATATAAATTAAATAGTTTTTTAAGTTTTCTTACGAATTCGAACAAATCGTTGAGCATTTAATACGCCATGTTTAGATAGGAAACCATAATTAGGTGTTTAAATTTATGTATGCAGTATTTATGTGGATGATTTTCTATTAATCATGTTCTCTTAAAATTCTAAAAAGGTTAATATTCACTCTCTTAAATATTATAAAATGAGGAGCATACATATATACGCACAAGCAAAGCATTATAAAATGAGGAGCATACATATATATTAGTACAAGCAAATATACTGTTTATTTGTAGTTTATGTGTATTGATGCAGATAAAATGTAGGTAATGTTTGTAAATTATTTTCATTGCAAAATGGTTATTAATCAATCATTTTAATCGGTTTATTTCCTAAGCATTCTGGTATAATTATTTATCCAGGTTATCTATAACGCTTTATGGTAGATATAATGACTATTAATTCAGTGTCTCTTGGGAGTATATCATTTTAATGGTTCTCATATTAAAGGCGGGATTTACATTGGAATACTTAATGCGTCTAGTGTAAACAGGTGGTAACTTTTTACAAGGGGGTAGCGGTAGGTCTCGGTGGCCTCAAGAATTAGTTAGGTAATACGGTTTGCTTATCACACAATTTCAGGCGCCTTTTCTATGTGGACCCTCCCCCTAGGCTGGCGGGATGGGAGAGGAAAGTATTATATGTTGTGTGGATACTTGCCATCGTACACCGTATTATTCTGGCATTATTCAACCATATATTGCTACTCGAAGAGCAACGGAAAAAGATAATGGAATCATACTTGGTGAAATGCGATAGGTATTGATATATAAGAAACATCAAACTCAAAGAAGTCTTCTGTCTTCTGTTCCTAACCGATATTTACATTAGTAAAATGAGAGGAATTGAAACCTTCGTAATAGTTAACATGAATCTTCTAAGTAGAACGAGATGTGAAACTAATAATTAAATTCTAGATAGTAAATAAATTAATAGAAAGTGTTACATTTTTTACGTTTTCAGTAGTTACATTGTGATAATTGAGCTCAATTCATTTTCGAATAGAGTTTACTTTCTACAGAATGACATATTTTTTTTAATCTGTATCTTTGATAATTATATTTCTTTCATTTGTTTGATTATACGTCGATTTTTCGATTCTTGCTGAAGTATTGTCAAGTTTTTATTACACTGGGCAAAAAAAAAAATAGTTTAAGCATGTACGAATATAAACTTTATATAATGAAAAAATCTTCGGGGAAAAAATAAAAATTAACGCACTTAATCCACTCTCGCTACATTATCTACAAAATAGTAAGCCATGTTAATAATTTAATTATGTACTTAAGATTATGGAAATGATATAATAGACAACGTACTTCAGGAAAAATATATACAGCATAGTATAATTAAAAGAGAATGGATCTTTTAAGGATATCTATAGAAATAATTGGACTAGATATGCTCTTAAAACTCTTTAAATGAATAAATAATCATATCTCCAAGTATTTTTGAAAGATCCTCCTTATATTTGACAGGAAGAAAGAAAATGAGTTTAAAATTGTGAGCGCCCAGTTATGGCCATTGCACACAGTTCAAAAGTATTTATGATTAAATTATAGTAATAACTAGAACTACTGACAATCTATTTCATGGATATATCACACAAATTTTAATGAACTGCTTAAAAATCCTTTGAACGGATTTTTTTCCACATACTATCTGCTTGAAGTCGGCTCTCCAAGTATGCAGGCAATGAAGTCGCCTATCCCGGGTTATTTGTTAATTCCCAGATCAATTCCGGCTTCTATGGAAGGCACGTCAATGATCACCTTTTGTCTCAAATACGTGTAAAATAATTTTAAATTAATTTGGATTATTCGTGTTCTCAGTTGAAACACCTCTGTTAGGAACATAAGTAATAATGCAATCTCCCTCACCTCCCGACCACTGTCCCGAGGGCTGGTATAAATTGCTTTTGGGAGAGATCGGGAGAAGGGGCTACCTCGCCTTCTGCCCCGTACGGCAGCAAGCCTACCGCTATGGCTGTACCATTGTGGGTCTGCGGGGTCTCAAAACCTCCGAGACATAAAACGATCGACATTGCCAATATTCTTCATTATCGTGTCACATTATTAGATTCTCGGTGTCTTTTGTTATTACTTTTATTGCTCCCTGTTCTGCTCCGCTGTGGGGTGCTGCGATGACTCAATTAGATATTATAGAACCGAAGATAGCAAAAGGGAAGAGCTATATATTGTAATATCTATTTATATAATCTTAAGTCAAGTTATGATAAGAAAAAAAAATCTTCCAAATTTCTCCGGATCATTGCCATTTGCCATTATTAGTTACACTGAATCTCCACACCAGCTGCAAACCAATAGTAGTCGAAAATACTATGGTAAAATAGTATCAAGACAGTAGTCAAATGACTGCTGACTGAAGCCAAACACCTCTGGATAATACGTCTCACCAGTTGCAGTTGCAGTTGTCTGCACTACTCATCGGAACTTCCGCTTATAATATAATACATATAATACTGCATGTTTATAAAATATTTAAGTAAAAGTGTACAGCGCTCTTAAGAGGATTTTCTCTCGAAAACAGCGCTTTATAAGTTATCCGCAAAATAAATAAATAAGTACTTTTCTATATTCAATGTATTATGTAATCAAACTGTAAGAGCATAAATTTTTCTCTGATATAATATTTGAATTACTACAAACGTTATTTTACCTATTGGTGATACATTGACCGTCAGCTCCTTTGAGGTGATTTTCCTATAAAAACGGCGCTACATAAATTATTTATATTACTAACTATAATTATTAACACGGATAATGTAGATGATGACAATGTTTGTATATGTGCTACTGTACATTTTTTACTCTTCATGAAATAATACTTCAAAAAGATGTGTCTTTAGTCGGCCGCTAAAAATTATCTTAGATGGATTGCTTCGCACCGGCGCTGGGAGATCTTTCCAGGCATTCGTCTCCACCACTAGATTCCTACTCACCGTAGTTCGTGACATGGTCTCTCTTGTAGCCGTTGAGGAAACTGACCAAAGAATGTGTTATCGGCCATTCAGAGCATCGGGAACACACAATTCTTTGAGATACAGTGGTGTATTTGTATATCAACTAGCTTACTTTATATTATGTAGAAACAGCGCAAACCACGTAGCAGGGATACTATATGTGTACATTTGGAAACACCATAAATTAGAAGTCTGGTTAATTAGCTGATAAATGAGCATTCTTAGCGGCGGGTTCAAAGTTCTGGAATGCTCTTCCGGAATCGACATTCTATCTGAGATGATTTTTGGAGGCCGGTTAAAACACATATTCATAAAGAAAAAAAGTACAACGCCCTTATGGTGATTTTTTCATAAAAAGTTTATTCATTTATTTAACAGTACAATGTACCAAATATAAAAATAATTTGAAAGAAAATTAAAATACATTCAATAATGAAATAAGAAATGATAAATAATATATAATATAAAAAAAGTAAAAACATGTTAAGTAAAGCAAACGGGTGGTAGGTAGAAGTAAAAATGAGGAGACGGTTGTCAAGGGATAGTCAGAGGAATACGAAAATATGATGATATGTAAATGTCATCCAGAATCTTTTTAGGTATCGTTCTATTATGGACTACTTAATTTTCTGGTAAACTACGGCCGCCATTGCACTGTGTAATTATTGTATCTTCTTGTCAACACCCGAATCGATTAAGTGAATATTTAAAGTCGCACTGGTGTTTCATCTCATTGCATTCGATATACAGAGTAATACTTCTTGAAAGTAGATAAAAATATTAAAGGAAAGTAATAAAAACGATTTAGAAAGAATGGTTGGAAGATTTTTTTATTCGTTCCCAATATTATCATGGGAATGACCGATCAATTATTGTTACGGCCCCTAAAAGCTTTAGCAGGGCATCGGGGTGTCCCGTTAACTTTCTCCGGGTTTAATAACGATTTATTGGGCCTTTAGAGTGCCGCCTTTTGGTAGGTACTCGGTATCCACACGGCACTACGGCCTCTGCTACGATACATTGTATCTTGCCCGAGATACCTTGGCTTGCCTAGATATGGAATTAAGTGCTCCCAAAACCGATATGTGAGTAATTATAACATCGTGTGATACTCTACTGAAGGAGTTATGAAACTCACGATCGTAGGCTTTATTTTTTTTAAATGAAAACTATTTACATAACATCATAACACAATTGATGAATCTGTATAGATATAATAGATACCCATAATGGTCCTTGGTATCATACATTTAGTTCAAAATAACGGTCAAATAATCATACTTGGAATTTACCTTCTATCTATTAAGCGGGATATTTTTATAACGAATGTGGCAAACCAAATAATTTACTCTTCATCTTCATACTGATCATATTGAGCTATTCACAACGTTATTTTACTTTTTTCCAGAACCAAATCCTTGATTTTGTTTACAATTTGTTTGAACTCAGTCGATAGTGTGTGCCTGGTCGATGGGCGGTATACCTTGTATCAGATTATTGAGAGTGCATATTGATTCTGAACTGTCTATGGATATTCATATTTACAAGTTCATGCAGGATGCGGCAACACTGTAGAAATGTACAGCGCTCTTGAGATGAATTTCTCACGAAAATGGTCTTAAATATGTAAATGAGTTATAATAGTAATAATAATAATTTGAATCAAATTCTGTATATGTTGATGTAATACAGATCATTCCCTTTTCTTATAGGGACCATTCTAGAAAATTCGTTTGATGATTTCTTCCCAATGCAAAGAAACTCTCGACAAATGTTAATTAACAAAATTTTTGCCTTAAGCCGTAATTAATGTAGTCCAGAAAATCCGAAATTGTTACTAACTTTATAGTTAAGGTACAGGAATATAAATAGGTTTAGCTACAAGTATTGTTTGAATAATTACAATAAAGTTAGTTAGGGCAAAGCGCTCGCGGTATTGCACTGTCTCGAGTATAAAGAAGAGACTGCCAAGTTTATAGCGAGATACAATCAGACATTGTAAGGGTGAAGTGGTGTGTGTATACATGAGTAAGTGTGTGTGTGTTTGAGTGTGTGTGTGGTGTGAGGTAACAACTTTATTCGAGCCAAACTAGTAGTGAGTCGTGTTGCATACATAATGCGCGAGAGCCGGGCGCATATAATACCTACTCATACAGTACGTATCTATTATAAGACAAGTATAAATATGCGCGCCGTGGATATGTACCCGCGTCTACAAATCATGTGCAAAAACACTGGACGATGTGCGAACAAGACCTGCCGTAAATCATGCAATTCTTGAGGTTCAAGGAAGAATTGTATTAATTGAACTTCAACGCCTAGTTTTTTGTTAAAATTTTACCAATATATTTATTAAGTTACACATTTTTTATAAAAGAACTGTTGTATTTTTTGTCGAATATCACTTTACGAACTTACTATTTTGCCTATAAAAATTAACATATTCTCTTTTTAATATTGAGTTAATTGATACAAATCTTGTAGAATTGTCCTAGTAAAATAAACCTAGTTGGAAATTGAAATAAGTTTGTAAATATTTAAGGGAGTATTAGTTGAGAAAATACTAAATCTGCATACTATTACGCACATATTATACATAATGTTACACCTTATCTCGAAAGGGGTAGTCAGAGGGAATAGATCACCACTTGTCTCTATCTTGACATATATATCTTGCTCCCTTCATATTGATATTTTTCGTCATATGTACTCAACGATTGTACAGTTAAAAAATTATTAAACATGTTCCTGCCAAGTCCTTTTAGATCATTCTCTTATTACTCTGTCAAGTATGTTCGTACAATAGATCTGCTTTACTATTTGTTCATGCGTCACATATTCAAACCATCTTAAACACCCTACTTTATTCTGTTTATGATTTTTACTTTTGTTTGGTATTCTTCAGGATCTTTCCACACATGTTTTTTAATAATTAAAGTCTATAATTTTTTAAACATTTAATAGTGTTTTGAAGTGCTTACATCAACTCCTTTATCCTTATTCAATTTCATATATTTTAGAAAACAAATCTAAAATATTTTGACATATTTGCTCAAGTTATTCATTGCGTTTTTTTTCTTCTATGAAAATTTATAATTTGTATTCCTTTCCAATAACTCTCGTCATTATCTTCAAATATTCTCTTGTTTTTACTATTTCTGGTAAAAGGAATCTGTATTCTTCGATTTTTTAATTGATTCTGAGCATTTATTTAATGTACATTTTAATACCGCAAACTTCAGTACTATTTCATTTTTATTTCCTCTCCAGATTCTTAAAAAATAAGACTTGTTCCAGTATTGCGGTGGACGCACAATATTTATACGCGGAGGTTTCACTTTGCTCACCTATGTAGATTCGTTTGTGTTGGATATTAACGTAGGGGCTATAAATCTCCAAGTTGGAACTAATTTACCAGGTTTCCTAGTACCTTTATACCTATAGGCACAATCGCTATCACACAGGTATCACACAGATCTCCACGCACACATATACGAAAATGTACCAACACAAATCTATTGTAGGAACGATCGAATATTGGTGAGATTTATTTCGTGTATTTTTACGTTATCTACTATGTACACATGAGACGCCATATCATCATCGTCCGTATGGGGTCGTAATATTCAGTTCAGTTGCATACATAAATGATAAGGAGAAAAAACCTGGTTACACAGTTCTAATCATGAAAAAGAATAAAACAATGTCACGCGGTGCACAATTTCGAACGGTGGTATTGCTCCAGGATGATGCAAGATCTACCACTCTACCAATCCAGAGTGAGCATATTTTTAATGTAACGTTATGATATTTGTACAGTTAATGATTTTCAAAACCTTTTAAATTTTATGTATGCAAGTAGCAAAAATGGTTAAATAAAATTTTAATACAGAGTTATTGAACTATAGCGATATAATACTAGTCTTTAGTGCACTATTAAGCAAATCGGTACTGTTATATTTAAATTTAACTACTCGGTCAGTTGCTCAAATTCATATAATAAATAGTGGGGTATTATGTCTTTATTAGTGCAACTTCAGTGATAATATCCTGTAATATAATACGCTGTAGACAGAATTGCACCAGAAGGCATAATAGAAAATTCTAAAAAAATTAATGGATTAATAAACACGCATAATATCAGAGAAAGTAAAATGTTACAGGTAATTGTTATTCGGAATAAGCAGCATGCTTATATTTTTATCTACTCGATAAAGTAAAACTAAAAAAATAGTATAATTTATTTTTTCGGATGTAACTTTGTGGTAATCCATTTTTATAAATCAATATTAAAATGTTAGTTTTTTGTCACTATACCACTTGATTTTTCTGCGGAGTTCGACGCGTTTCACTCTATTTGAGCATCTTCAGGGACTTCAGTTCCTGAAGATGCTCAAATAGAGTAAAACGCGTCGTACTCCGCAGAAAAATCAAGTGGTATAGTGACAAAAAACCAACATTTTAATATTGATTTGTTAAAATGAATTACCACAAAGTTACATCCGAAAAAATAAATTATATATTTAAAATTAATTCCCGTGGTTTCATTAAGACATAAAATTTATGTAGAAATGTCACTTTAAACAGTTTTAAAATCCGCATATATGTATTATGCTTACATTCGATTCGATTAGATATTTAGTTTGTTAATAAAGTATTAAGAAAACTGGTAACTATTATGTGTTATGTAATACTAAACATGAGATATAATAATGCTTATTAATGCAGATTATGGTGATGCAATGCAATTATGGAGAGGGAAAAAACTGGTTATTAAGTTTCGGCAACGAAATATGGATAAATCTTTTCAAGTGGCTTACAATACTAAACGATAGTATTGCTCCAGGGTGATGCAAGATCGATCACTTTATGCCAGTCCAGAGTGAAAATATAATATTTATTTTTTAAACGTATTTAAAAAAACTGAATAGAAAAATGTTTCAATCGTTTTTTTCTATGTCGCAAACACATTTATTTAATAAAACTTGGCACAAGAAGGATATCTATGTTCGTAATACATTCATACATACATATATAACATTAAGCCAAGTCAGGGTAGGAATAGGCAGAGAAACTGGATCGCCACCTGTCTCTTTCCTGACACATACCTCATGCGTCATACATGCTCGACGGTTGTTGAAGATTGCCTTCATTAAAAGGAATATGCTCCTGCAAAATATTTCAAGGCCTTCCCAATGCTGCTCCCCCAATTAGGTTCGCACAATAAATCTGTTTCACTAATCTTAACATTTTCCATTCGCTCGG